>WWET01004877.1:5098-16507 GCA_011038615.1 Limnodynastes dumerilii
GGGGCGGCGGGGGGGGGGGTGAAGAAAGGTAGAATATACATATATATGGCTGAAGGGTGTTAGGTATCAGCTGTTGATCACTTATTATTTTTAATATTATTATTATTATTATTATTATTATTATTATTAAAGCTTATTTAGATTGTGCCACAAAATGGCCGCAGCACTTTAAAGAGAACATTAGACTTACACATATATGTCTAAGTGTAAGTATGTAGCCCCTATTGGAGCTACATACTAAGGTCCTTAACACATATACACACATTAGGGTTAAATTAGTCAGCAGTCTATTAACCTACCAGTATGTTTTTAGGAGTGTGGGAAGAAACCCATGCAGACAAGGGGAGAATATACAAACAGATAAGGCTTAGTCCGGGAATCAAACTCATGACCTCAGTGCTGGGAGGCACAGGTGCTACTCACTGGGCCACCGACCCCGACCCTAACTGTAACATCTGCACATGTGTGCACTAGATGTTACGCTGCTGATATCTGCTGGCGTGTGCTAGGCATATGCTAGGAGATCCAGGTGACAGAACAGGCCATCCCCTCCATATGCCAAGGTGGTAGGGGGATATTTAGATTTTATCTTATGTTGGCTTAGAGACTTCCGTGAGTAACAGCGGTCATGTGACTGCTGATCCGCACAAGAACTGAGAATTAAGGTTGCTCTATGGCAGCCTAAGTGCTGCAATGTCTGCCCGTGAAAAGGGGAATGACAGGGTAGTTCACTTCCCTCTTACGTGCGTAATATCAGGCGTCTGTATGTACAGAATGCATACAGAGGTCTGGATCCGGCTCTATGGGTGCATATAAAAGTCATTAACAATATCAGAGTCACTTGCATGGTCTTATTACGAGGCAGTTGCCAATTACCAAGAACCAATCAGTCTTGGAACAAGAAAACAATCGCTGGGCAAAACAAATAGGGCCCAATTCTATTCCCCGCGATGTATGTTTTTGGGAGCTACCTCACATATAGTTTGGACTCAATGTTAAAAAAGGGCCATTCTATTGCAAGAGTTAATGCTAATATTGCGCCCAAACCATATTTTATTCAATTGCTCAGCATCGCGGTGTTGGAGCCCCAAATCACGTATTTTAATCCATACCTCAGAGTGCAATTCCTTTAATTAGAATCCCTGCAATCTAGTTCCACAAGACAAAAGAGGTTGAAGGAAAAAAAGAGAGATGTAAATAAGTGGTAGTTGACAATAAAACTACATAAGCTTACAGTATAGAGAAAACAGAAACCTGTGGAGAGAAAAGCAGCCAAATTCTGTAAACACTGTAGTTTGTGTAACTTCAGAGAACTTCTCAACATCTATTTACTCATAAGCCTCCAAATAAAACCAAAAACCCGGAATTCTCACAAAATGAAATCTAGTTTGAATCTCAAAGATCAGTAAAGTCCTATATAAATATAAGGGTCCTTTCTGAATGTAAAGACATTAACTACCTGAGCCAAGAAATTCATAGTAAAACATCACCAATAGACCAAAAGTTCTAAAACCCCAACAAGCAGAGAAGAAAATGGGGTACAAGAAACAACAACATCAATGAGCTATATCACAGATCAATAAATAATAAAAGAGTGTTTTTATGTAAAAGAGATAGGGATAAAGATTGGGACGTAATCAGGAGTAAAAGGAGACATGGTCCATCCTGTGTTCTGTAATAGAAAACACTGATCTGCAGTTAAATACTGCTGTTAAACTTGATGCAAATAATATTACATGCTACAATTCTAAGCAAATATGAGGCCTTTTATAATGTGACATTGTAATTGGTGTAAATGTAAATTCTAATGTAACTGAGTCATTTACATTCAGATGATAAAAATTCTGGGCAGTATAAATAATCTAAATATGTTTATCTGTCAGTCAAGATCAACAATACAGGATTGATTGCACAAATCTTGGGCCTGATCCAGAATTAAAAGCAAAGTCAGCACGAGGCCTCTGCTGTGGAGGTTAACATAAGGAATTTGTTCATCCCAAAAAATAACCGTAGTATCCAAAGCTCTAACCCCTATAGACACAGTATATATACAACACAGACCTTAGCTTCTGTCTATTTCAATTTCAATTTATAATGTTCAGTCCTTTTCAAAGTCCAGGAGTCCTCCTTTCAAATGATGTCTTCATACGACAATAGTTCGTCCAGACTTGCTCAAGTTATCAGATGTATGCATAGAAGGAGAAGGAGGAAATATATATAGTGAAGTAAGTTGGTTCACCCCCTATCCTTCTATAGTTTCTGGTTGCACTCACAAAAGAAACTTTCCAGTCAAAAAACAATCTGGGGATCAGTCCCCCCTCAGTTGCACGATGTTATTCTGATACAATCCCAACTGGTAGGTATCCTACTTACAAGATAGCTATTCTTTTATTGCGAAAAAAGTTCTCAAGCTCCTCCAGGGACTTCCCGATCTTCTCCTCTCCGTTCCACCTATCCACGCCGGTCGGCAGAGCCTCAAGGAAAAAGGAGAGAAAGGCACCCTAGTGCAGACCGTCTTCACTGACTTCCCAGACTTTACACCACCTCACTCACCTTCCACCTCTCTTTATTCAGCCATTTGGTTGCTTAAGTGTATAGAGTTCAAGTGGATAATTTTAAGTGGAAAGTAAATGAGGAGTTAGACCGGAGTTGCATATCAAGTTTATCTAAAGCAACTATTGTGAACTTACAACATCTTCTCTTCTCATCCACAGGTAATTACCATTACCCACTTTAAAGCTGTGCAAGTTTAACCCTATGCTTCATACTATAATTTAACTTATAGTATTTCTATTTATTAGGTTATTGTAGTCTGCATAGCCGTTTGGCTGCTTAAGTGTATAAATTTCAAGTGGATAATTTTAAGTAGAAAGTAAATGCGGCCTTAGGGCCTAGTGGCTACGATTTCAAATCGTTGTATCTCGCGGTGATTTTCCCGCGATTTTTTGGTTTAAATCACGGGATTCAGAAAGAATCGATTTGAGCACGATTTTAATCAAATCACACGAGTTGCTGCGAAAACCACAGCGATTAGCCCTTTAAAAAATCGCAGCAACTCGCTGGAGATTTTAAAAAAACTAAGTGCTGCATGGCTGAAAGCCTTAGCCATGCTGTACTGATAGAACTACAAGGCTAAGCCTTGTAGTAATATCAGCATCAGCTTGGTAAGGCTTCTAACCATGCTGCGCTGTGTGTAGTGTGCGTAAAAAAAAAATACAGTCAGCAACAAACATACATTAACCCCTTACACTAAGTAGGCATGTAAAAAATAAACATTCCCTAACTAACAATGTTCCCTAATCTGTACACTTACCTCCGGTGGTCATCTCTCCTAATCTAAGTGTAATGTATGCAGTGTGTGTTGTTAAAATAATAAAAGTTTTGGGCACTCACCGTTTGCTGGCATCTCTCTAGGGAAGCGCTGCTGGATTTGATGAATCTTTTGCACTTGATTGGAGTCTGGGCTCCCATTGCTTGAATTCACTGGTCCGGTTCTCGGGGGTCTTCTCCAGTTGCCACGAAGAGGACACCTCCTTTTCTTCTGCGATGCTGCTCCTAATGACCATTTGGTCGCTAGGGGGCAGTGTTTTATATAAGAGATGACGTCAGAAACAGTAGAGGACCAGTATATTGACATGTGTTTTTGCAGGTACGGGACATGAAATTACACTGAAATCGCACCTCTCTGGCTGCGATTTTTTTTTGGGTGATTTCATGTCTCACTAAAGGCGATTTCTTCAAATCGCCTTTAGTGAATCAAGCGATTTTTTTTTCTAGTTTTTCAATGGCAAACATCTGGACGATTTCTGTCCAGCGATGTTTACCATGGTGATTTTTTTACACACAAAAATCACCAGTAACACCAGCATTTAATGGACCCTTCTGGAAATCCTTTCCTGTTTTCCTGCACAGTGCAAGATAAAACTCTCTGATGCTGCTTCTGGTGACTGCTTTGGACTTCTATTAACCTTGCACTAAATTTATCTGCACATAGCTTTAAATTTGATGTTCATGATTTTAACTATCTTTCACTATTTTCATTTCTTAATAACCTCTCTCCAGTTATTCTGTCTTTTCCACTACTTATGTCCTCCTCCTTACTGTCATGCCTTGTCTCTCCATCCCTGTCCCTCCTCTCTCACTTCCTCCCCACCCATCCTACTCACCCCAAACCCTCTCCCACTCCTCCATCAGTCTCCCCTGCCTTTCCCATACCCACCATAACCCCCCCTGTCCCACCCTCCTAACTCATGCCTTACCTCGCTCCTGTAACCCCTCCACTCTAATACACATCACTCCTGCTCCCTCTCTCCCATTCTCCTGTGCTCTGTGGAATGCCAGATCCATCTGCAACAAGCTCCCTGCCATCCATGACCTCTTCATCTCCAACTCCTGCAACCTTCTCACCATTACTGAAACCTGGCTCTCAGCCTCTGATACTACCTCCCCTGCTGCCCTCTACTATGGCGGTCTCTCTTTCTCCCACACCCCTCGGCCTGGTGAACGGCCCCGGCGGTGGTGTGGGCATCCTCCTCTCCCCTTCCTGCACATTTAGCGTCACACCCCCTGAGCCCTCTCTCACTTCACCTCCTTTGAGTTCCACTGCATTCGCGTCTACCACCCCATCCATCTCCGTGTTGCTGTTGTCTACCGCCCACCTGGTTCCCCCTCCAAATTCTTTGATCATTTTGGAGCCTGGCTCCCCCACTTTTTATCTTCTGACCTCCCCACCCTTATCCAAGGTGACTTCAACATCCCCGTTGACATACCCTCAGACCCCAGCACCACAAAACTTCATTCCCTCTCCTCCTCCCTTGGCCTATCACAGTGGACCTCTGCACCCACCCACAACCTGGGCAACTCCCTTGACCTTGTTTTCTCATGCTCATGCTCCTTGTCTGACTTATCCATCTCTCCCTTCCCCCTCTCTGATCATCATCTTATCTCCTTCTCCCTCTCTTCCTCCACCTCTCCTTTCCCAGTCATCTAAACATATTCTCACCCGAAAGAACCTCCATTCCCTTGATGTTGTGGCTTTCACCTCTTCCCTTGATCCCCTCCTCACACTCATTTCCACCATGTCCTGCCCCAATCTAGCCACCTCTCTTTACAACAACGCCCTCTCCTCTGTCCTTGATGCTGCCTGCCCTTCCTCCTCAGTCTCCCTTCGCCACAACAACCCCCAACCCTGGCACTCCCCGAACCACTCAGTTCCTAAAGATATGCTCCCTTGCCGTGGAACACCTCTGGAGCAAGTTCTGTTCCCTTTCAGACTTTCTCCACTACAAGTTCATGCTCTCCTTTTTTACCTCTGCTCTTGCCCTGGCCAAGTAATCCTTCTTTAAGTCCCTCATCCTCTCCCAATCATCTAACCCCTGCTGCCTCTTTGTCACCTTCAACTCTCTTCTAACCCGCCCCCCCCCCCCCACCACANCAACTCTCTGCTTTCCACCCCTCCCTCTCTCCATTTCTGCCTCTGACTTTGCCACCTTCTCCACTTCCAAGATTGACTCCATCAGGAGCTCCATCTCCTCTACTGTCACCTCTCCTTCATCTCAGTCTCCACCCTCTCCTCTCCTCCCTAGCCACCCACCAATGTCTACCTTCATCCCTACCTCTGCAGAAGAAATCCACTCACTTCTCTTGTCATCCCCTAAATCAACATACCCACTTGATCCCATCCTCTCTAATCTTCTCCATTCTCTCTCTCCCTCCACCTGCTCGCATCTTGTTCACCTTTTTAACTTATCCCATTCCCTATGGCTTCTTCCCCTCCCCCATTAAACATGCTCTTGTCTCCCCCATCCTTAAAAAACCTAACCTTGATCCCACTTCACCTTCCAATTACCGACCCATCTCCCTACTGCCATTTGCCTCAAAGTTGCTTTAACAGCTTGTTTACAAGCATCTAATTGGCTACCTTGCCGACAATCTCTCCAATCTGGGTTCCGCCCCCTGCACTCCACTGAAACCGCCCTGACTAAAGTCACAAATGCAGAAATATACCAAGAAGGATAACAGCGCTAAATTATAAAATATAAAAATTGTATATGTATTCTGGCTTTGATGAAAAACACAAATGGCAACCTGATGTATTAAACAATTAAATTTAATAAAATAACAATAAAACCGTGGAGCTGAATAATAACAGTTGCACGTGTAATATTAGGAAATACTGTGCTTAAATATATAGTAGCAATCAATTCCACGGAGTGGGGAGAAATGGTATGTCTGGATGGACAAAAGAAGGAAGTTTCGTAATTGAAGCAGCTGGAAACAAGTAGGAGTGGGGTAATACCCAATCCTCGGGAGTTGATGGAAGCGCCCCAGTTCTCCAAAGATATTTCTTAGTCTCTCCACTGCAGCGTTGGTAAAGCGGATGGTCACCCTTCTAATAAAAAGCAGAACCTCTCCTCCGTGATGTACTGACAATCTCCACACTTGTACTCTGGATCTTACAGACTCCAAACAGGGTACACAATGCAAGTGTAAACAGCTCCACGTGCAGTCTCGCTTACGCGTTTCGTCCGTGCCAGCGGACTTTCTCAAAGCAGTATAGAGGTCTCTCAGGTTGCCGCATGAAATAGAGGAATCACATGTGTTGCATAATTAATTGGCTGCCGTCTTTCAGCCTTTCAGTCCTCCTCTTCATATAGTATGCTCCTTGTTTATAATGGATGTTTAGTTAGTTCTTTGTATTGTGGAATCTCATAGAAAATACCACTACAAAATCATTGTTAGTTAGAGGGGGGAGGCATATAGCGATCAGAGCATCACACAGTATCAATTTGTTGTCAATTTAAAGTTTCTTTACACATAAGTTACAAATTTACAAGAGGTTGCCGTTTCATTCTTTTCTTGGTTAACAGCATTCATATATTTACTAGATGACCCCACCGATAGGCAGGCATCAGCCACTAGTGGGCATCAATAACACATTAAAACAAATAAATAAATAGAAATGCAGATATTTTGAAATAATGCTAAGTTTTTTAGAAAGCCATATTGTCAACACAACAATTTCAATTTAAAAGGGGGGGGGGGGGGGCGTGGCCAATTTAAAAAAGGGGGGGTTGTTCAATCCCTTAGTGTTCAAGATAAGGACAACATTCAAATTTTCTCTTTTTTCATTCTTATTTTTGTCCATTTTTTCCTTTTTTCCCTTTTCAACTAGACATAACATAATTTCTTCATAATTCAGAAATAACAATACGTAAAAATCTCACTTCAGCATAATATTTGATAGACAATAGCGAGAGAGAGGGATGTTGGAGAAAAGGAAAAGATCTTGTTCTCCAACTTGGGACTCTAGCACATTACCATCCATCCAAATACCACCATGCTTTACATATCACCAGTCGCTTTTTATATAAGAAACAATAAAATACCAGTTGGTTGTTATTTCAAACATAATAGTATAGTAGTGTCAAATATATACATATGTATATTCCATATACATATGGAATATACATATTGTCCATATGGAAATCATATTCCATATGGACAATTAGTGAGGTTGCGACACAATTGTTGTAATCTGGGGGATTTTCATCTCCAGGCTAATAAAATGATAAATAATTTCAAGGTCAGGTGGTACCCTGAGGAATTTTTAACAAAAGCCCTGGAGAGAGCTACAAAACTAAATAGGGAGGAGCTGCTAGCTCCTAAAGAAAATAAAGAAAATAACAAAGATGTAGATCACGAGGAGGATAATATCCTATTCATATCATGGGCTGGATCCAGACCTAGTTAAGTGCATGAATTTAGTTACTCCTGGGCTAAACCATGTTGATTTCAGGGGCAGTCAAGTTAATTGTATTCTTTGCATGCAGGGATATATCTTTGAATTGCTTACTGCACACAGATACTGACCAGCTTTACTATCACACTGTTATTTAGACATGGGATAGGAAACATCACCTCTCAACTTTAATACTGTTTGCAACAGATAAAATATGACTCCCCTTCAATCAACATGGTTTAGCCCAGGAGTAACTAAGATCATGCACTTAACTAGGTCTGGATCAGGCCCCATGACTCAATAACAAATCTAACCAAATTAATGCATTTTGAAAGAAAATCACTATTTATTGAGACAAGATGAGATTCTAAACCCTCTCCTTGGTCCTACTCCAAAGATCATCTTTAAAAGGAGTAAAAACCTGGGAAATATTTTGGCCCCTAGTTTGGTTAGATTTGGAGAAAAAGGAAAACATGGGGAACGTTAATATTCGGGATTGCTATAGTTGCAACTGAAATGTGTGTCTGACATGTGGATTTATAAAAAATAATCTAAAACAATTTACCTCAACATTTATAAATTGTGAGACAGAATATGTTGTTTATGGTTTGGAATGCTCTTGTGCACTCCAATATGTGGGGCGCACTACAAGGAAACTTAAAGAAAGGTTTAGAGAGCATAAAAGAAATATTATGAAACATGTACAGACACACAGTGTATATAAACATTTTTCTAAAGTGCATAAAGGAGATCCCTCTTCTTTGAAAATGTGGGGCATAGAATGGATTGGTCTGACATCCAGAGGGGGGAACAGATTCAGTAGGCTCTGCCAACGGGAGGCCTACAGGATCTTTTCCCTCCAAACATTGGCCCCTGATGGTATGAATGATGTCGTAGAATTTAACAGCACGGGGTATTAATGCTCAAATTAGGACCACTAGGAAAGATTTGTCTGACAGTGGTTTCGGGTGTATTGTTGCTATTGCTATTATTAACATACTCTATATTGGGACGTATAACTGAAAAGGAGCCTAAAAGCACTAACAGTTTATAACCCTTGGGAATATTTGTATACACACTATGGTATGTAAATTATAATTCATAAGAAATATTAATTTTTAAATGCAGACGCCACTAAAACGCTCATTCACTCTCTTGTTATCTTCCATCTAGACTACTGCAACTTTCTTCTCTGTGGCCTCCCTCTGGTCCGTCTCGCACCCCTACAATCTATACTAAATGCTGCAGCCAGGCCCATCTTCCTCTCCCAACGCACTGCTGGTGACAGTCGCCTTAACTCCAACCTTATAACTACTTCTCACTCCCGCATCCAAGACTTCTCCCAGGCCACCCCTCTCCACTGGGACAACCTACCACTTCCTATCTGGCAATCCAGCATCCCCCAATCCTTCAAACGCTCCCTTAAAATCCACTTCTTCAGGCTAGCCTACCCTTCCTCCACCTAAGCTTACCTGCCCTCCCCATCTTCATAATTGTGTCTCCTGTTTATTTGCCCTTTCGCTTAGCATGTTAGCTCTTATGAGCAGGGTCCTCCTACCTCCTGTCATCATCTCTCTACCCTGTCTTCATCACTTCCCACCTTTTTCTCTCTACTGTCTATCTCTCTCCATATTTATCTGCTCCTAAACACATATCCAGCATCTTTATTTTCCATATATATTGTTCTGCTATTTTTGTACTGTATTTTATTTTTGCATTGTACTTTTATTGTATTCCTTATTCTATGATTTAATACTGTGTATTAATTATTATATTGTATATGTAACTACTGGCTTTCCTATTGCCTCTGTATGGCGCTGCAGATACCGTGTATCGCCTTATAAATAAACAATAATAATAATATACTTATGCAAAGATCCAGAGCTAAGCACACACAGGATATGTATCGCTCTAGACATGCGTAATATTGACTTAATTATAACATTTTCCAAATCAAGATACTCACAATGGGCCTGATCCAAAACAACGCTTCAGAGCGAATTTACGCGTGGTGGACACGTAAATTTGCCCTTTGGTAAGTACTGCGCATGCGCACCATAGAAAATACGCTCCGCAACGTAGCGTAATTGTGAACGTTTGGGCCATTTACGTATGTGTCACGTAAATACTTACGTGTGGGCGTGCTAATTTTACGTGTGTCCAAAATACGTCTGAAATACGTGAAGTAGGCGAGGGTTGTATTTAAAGTGTACAGTATGGGCATGCTTAGCTGCGTAAATTCGTCTAGCCCATACGTACGTGTGCGTATGACTGCGGTTACGTTGGAAAAAGTTAAGGTAGGGTTTGGAAAGCGTATCTTGACAAAATACGTACATTCAAGGGGTGTGCCGAGGGGAGTGTAACGAATTTATGCGTACGAAAAAACGTACTGCAAACATAGTTCTGGATCTACCCCAATTACATTGTCCCTGATTCACACTTAAGAATATACCTATATATACACAGGCTGTGTGCGATGTGCACATGCACAATCTAGATGTTACACACGGAAAGTTGTTATGCACGGAGCTCAACTCCTAATGATATCCATAAGAAGGGATCTATATCCACCACTCCGTAAGTAGGAAGTAAAGAAAAGTGGGTGGGGTTGGTAATTAAATAGAGCAATACAGACTGGGTTTGCAAAGTACACACAAAAAGTTAAGGTAGCCCTATGGACGCAGAAGTCAACTAAATACCGTATGAAGGAGGGAAGTGTCATGGGAAGACACTTGCCACTTAGTTGCATCATTTTGCGAATCCCAAGTCCCATGGAGACTGATCCAGGGTGTGACAAGGGCAAAAGAGGCGCAAGTGTAGACTTGAGCAAAACAATGTTAAACTCCATTCTTAGTACTATGCAGTTAAAAAGCATTATTCTTAAGTATGAATCCGTCCCAGAGTTAATAATCTGAAAAAAAGGTAAAATGGAAATGTTGTCCATAGCAACCAATCAGATTCTCTAGTGTGTAGAATCTAACTGGTCATAGGTCAACTCTTATTTACAGATTAAACATATAGCTATGCAGGGGCGTACCCCTTGGCCAGGATGGCACCCTGGAGTCAGACTGTGGCTGGATGCTAAAATGAGGGCCGGCTTTTCTTACCTTACAGGCTCATCCACCGAGCGGGACTGCGGTAAGAATATGAAGTCCAGCGGTGGCCAAAACTGGGAAATGAAGTCCCACGAGACTTCATTTCCCAATCTCGGCCACCGTGAGACTTTATATTCTAGCCACAATCGGCTCGGCAGATGAGCCTGGGGGGAAGGGGGGCTGGGGAATTGAGGAACATGTTAGGTTTACTGGGGGGAATGGAGACACATGATGGGATGGGTTTTTTTCCCATTATTATTTTGTTAATCTCCTGCGATGTATGGTGATTTTGAAATCACGATAACAATCAAATTAACCTGTAAAATTCGCCATACATCGCTGGAGATTGAAAATCGCTGGGGGAACTCGCCCCGTTGTAAATCCGGTGAAAAAAATAGATTAAAGATCCGCCCCTTCTCTGGACAAGCCACACACCCTTCATGGACACGCCCCCCAGGTGTACCGATTTTCCATTAAAAAATGTTGGAGGGTATGGATAGATGGTATGGGCAGTGTCATGGGGCCTGATCCAGAGCTACGATGTTACACTGAGCGCTGTAGCGCTCAGCGTAA
>WWET01004877.1:20216-37496 GCA_011038615.1 Limnodynastes dumerilii
CAGAAATACTTGTTAAGATGATCTGCCATAGCCCTTTCACTCTCAATAAGAATTCAATTTTCCATATTGAGACTTACAATACCCTCCTTTGTTTTTTGCCTTTCATTTATATACCTAAAAAAACTTGTGTCCCCTTTTTGTACCAAGTGGGCCATTTTTTCTTCAGATTGTGCCTTTGCTGCTCTGATAACCTTTTTAGCCTCCTTCTGCTTTGTGAAATACACCTCCCACATCATTACTCTGCTTATAATTCCGGCTGCTCTGCTCCTGCTATCCAGGTTTTTGATGATATTTCACTGATGCTGATTTACCCAAAAAATGTATTAAATAATAATGCTGGTATATAAAAATTCCTCTTATATATAAGGAAATGTATGCATTCACTGTGCATAGTAAAAATAATGGGGCAGATTCAGACTTCCCTACAACAGGGGAATTACACAAGCTGCTTGCGTAATTCCCCTGTCAGGTAACATATGCGCACAAACTGTTATACGATCATAACAGCAGACGTACATAACTTTGTTAAGTACACCAGGCAGTACGCAAAATGAGCTGACCCCTAATTTATGCCGGTAATATCTCTGCCGCAGAGGGGGAGATAGACATTTAAATTAGAGGTCATTTAGACATTTAAATTAGAGCTCGGGGGTGAAGGAAACCCTGTTATGACTAGGCCTGTGGGAGGAATCTGGACACGTAAGTCATAAGTTCTGTGATCTGCTCCATTGTGTGCCTAGTGCTCTTGTCTTCTTGTCTAGTGAACTGATTTTTGAGTGTACTATTCCAGCTTTGTTCCTTGCAGTTTTCCTTAAGTGTGTTCTCTCTCTCTCTCTCTCTAAGGTACCACAAGGTCTCTGCAGCACTGTACAAAATAAATCAAACTACAGTACAGACATACAGGGCAGGCATGGACAGCATAGTACATAATAAAATACAATCTAAATATAAAAATATAACAAAAATACAATAAAGTAAAGCAAGCACAGAACGCAAGGCAAAATGCGAGGTGTCAAGCTTGCTAGATCAGGGAGGAAGGGATAGAGTGCAGTGAGAAGTTGAGAGGGAGCCACCAGGTGGGGGTCCCTCCTTTTTCTGTTTCAGTGCTGCATGAGCCCCAGTGAGTCTTGTCTTTCTTTGTCCAGTCTTGTGGTCTTCCTCCGTCACTCGTTCATGTTTAGTGTTCCGTGTCATTCGTCACAGGTCAGTCCCTTCTGACCCTGTCTCTTCCCGCTTTCTGCTCCACCTAGTCTCCTCTGTTCACCCTTCATCTTGGTTTTCATTCCTCTTCTCCCGGGTGATGCCTCTTGGGACCGCGACCTGCTAGTTGTCCTGCAGCCCAACCTATCCCCACCATCAGGGGCTCTAGTGAACACCAGGCCCTAGTTACACTCTGCTCCCTAGTTGCAATGTCCATATCCTAACATTATAACCGGCCGTATATTGAAACTTTGGAACTTGCGGAAGCTATTAATCTCCTGATTACCCAAGTCTCTCACCTTAATCGGGTGTGGAGACCTTGTCCTCCCAGATGAGGTCAGAACAGCAGAAAATTGGCAGCCTCTGTTCTGCCCCAGTTCAACCTGCTCCGGTACCTGTCAAAGTATCTGCTTCACCCACAGATGTCAAGACCCCGTTACCTGATCGCTTCTCAGGGGAGAGAGACAAGTTCCTCCTATTCAAAAATGCCTGCCTACTATATTTTCAATTGCATCCCATTGCGGCTGGATCTGAGTCTCAGCAGGTATGGCTCATTATCTCTCTTCTGCAGGAAGATCCTTAGGCATGGGCCTTCCTTAGGCATCTCCCTGTCGACAATCCTTCCTGCCAGTCTATGGATGCCTTTTTCAAATCTCTAGATCTCCTATATGATGACCCCGATCCGACCTTTTCAGAAGAGCCAAGATCCGCTCAATCTCTCAGGCACTACAATCAGCTGAGGAATTCTATGCCGAATTTCATTATTACGCCATGGATTGTCAATGAAACAACCCAGTGCTGTGGAGTCAATTACGAATTGGTCCCGCCGAACATGTCAAGGATGCCCTAATCCAGGTTCCTCCAGCAGAATCCTTGATGTCCTTGGCTATCAAGATCATCCAGCGTTTCGGGAAAGGAAGATGGAGAAAGATACCTTAAAAAGGTTTTTAATAAGTCCCCACATTCCACAGAGCATCGGTTAAAGAATAGCCTATGCAAATTGGGTCAATCAAGTTCAAATTCTTCATTTAAGTGCCTTCATTGATAGTGGTGCCGCTGGAAACTTTATGGATTTCAAATTAGCCCAGTCCTTAGGGGTTGGTGGCAGTTTCCTGGAATATCCTATCTCAGCCTGCAGTCTGGATGGCTATCCACTAATGGGTGGTCTCATTAAAGAAATCTCTCAACTGGTTTGTCTTTCTCTTGGGGCCTGCCATTCGGAGAACATCGAATTCCTCCTCATTCATTGTCCTTCAGTACAGCTTATCTTGAGGCACCCTTGGCTTCAGAAACATAATCCTGGAATTGATTGGCATTCTGGAGAGATTATCCAATGGGGTGGGCACTGTTCTGCTTCATGTCTTACCCTACCTATCTGCAAGGTTCAAATTACTGGTCCAAATCTTCCCCCACAGTATGCAGACTTTCAGGACATTTTCTCTAAACAGTCTGCTGATATCTTACCCCTGTCTAGGTCTTAAGATTGTGTTATAGATTTAGGACCTGATTCACACTTAAGAATTCTTATGTTTTTAGGTGCGTATATTTAAGAAAGGATGCACTGCGCATGCGGAGTAACTTCGATAAACTATTTTCATTGGGCTTAAGTTCGCAAATTCCATGCTTATACACTACGAACTTAAAATCTATAGGTTCATAGGAACATACACAAAAAGGGTATTCCATTCATAATGAACTCGGGAGATATGAAGATTTGGGTGGAGAGAGGCATTTAAATGACCAAATGAAGGCGCAATTATGCAGTTAAGTTCCTAAGTAGGCGCCCTACACATTCCAATGCGATTCTACAGTTAAGAAGGCCCTATGGCACTCGTAAGTCACATTAGAATCTGAAAACTGGGGGAGTTTCATTGCTATTAGTTGTGTATATTTAAGAACCTATAACATTCTTAAGTGTGAATCAGATCCTTAGTTCCTGATGCAAAACTCCCTAAGGGAAGATTATTCTCACTTTCACGTCTTGAAGCTGAGGCCATGGACCTGTATATCAAGAAGAATCTGGCTAAAGGTTTTATCAGGCCATCCAAATCTCCTGTCAGTGCAGGATTATTTTTTATCAAAAAGGAGGATGGATCTTTAAGACCATATATTGACTATCGTGGTCTGAACCACATTATAGTGAGAAACAAATATCCTTTGCCCCTCATTTCTGATTTGTTTCATTAGTTAAAGGATGTTGTAGTCTATACGAAGATAGACTTTTGCAGGGCCTATAACTTTGTATGGATTAGAAAGGGAGACGAATGGAAAACTGCATTCAACACACAGTCTGGACATTACGAATATCTTGTGATGCCATTTGTGCTTTGTAATGCTCTTGCCCTCTTCCAAGACTTAATTAATGATGCCCTCCAGGAATTTTTAGGAAGTTTTGTCATTGTATGTCTAGATGATATTCTGGTCTATTTTCCTTCATTGGACTTTCTGTAGCGCTCAGCGTAACATCGCTGCTCTGGCCCAACACTCCCCCTTGTAGGAGCGTATTAACTCTCCCTTACGCCGGCTGAATGCTACCTTAACTTCAGCCGGCGTAAGGGAGAGTTGATAGCTGGGATGGCAGCGTTAGTACGTTAACGCCGCCCTCCCAGCCTCATTACCCTCCCCCCACTAACTTCAGCGTAGGGACGCTGGGGGACGTCACCTCCAGCGTCCCTACAGCGCTACTATGATGATGTAGCATGATGGGGTTTTTTTTCACTCCTTTCTTCCTGAGCACCCCTTGTCAAAACCACCTTTTCCCATTGTTCCTAAGTTTATTATTAGTTATTCTAGTAGAAGGACAGGAATACGAAGTAGAATACATCTGCCCGGCGCATGCGCATTACAGCTACGTAGCTCTGGATCAGGCCCTTCCTCACCAGGACATTTTCCAGCACTAAATGGAACTATGACGTGGTGAACTGTGAATTGCTGCCCATTAAATTGGCATTAGAAGAATGGAAGCACTGGCTGGAAGGAGCCAAACATGAGATCACAGTACTGACTTATCATAAACCTGTCTTTCATCGTGCATGAAAAAACGGCTCAACCCCAGACAAGCATGATGGGTTTTTTTTCACTCCGTTCTTCCTGAGCACCCCTCGTCAAAACCACCTTTTCCCATTGTTCCTAAGTTTATTATTAGTTATTCTAGTAGAAGGACAGGAATACGAAGTAGAATTCATCTTAGAATCTAAGGTAGCCAGAGGACAGCACCACTACCTTGTTCATTGGAGAGGTTACAGACCTGAAGAACAGGAGTGGATATCTGCCAAGAATATGCATGCCTCATTGCACAGTTTCATCAAAAATGTTATTCCAAGCCTGGACTTAGGGGTATTAGAACCCCTCATCAAGGGGAAAGGGGTACTGTTACATGTCGCCAGGAGCAAGCGGGCATGTCTTCTACTTACCCCCCCCCCCCCCACACACCCATTTTCTTTACATGCCGATTAAGCATGTAAACAGAAACCATGTGGGGCGCCGCCACAGCTACGAGCAGGCGCACGCCCCTCCTCCCTGTGCCTCTGCTGTTCATTGGATGTTCTGCCCTGCCTGGGAGACATCCTATTGCATAGTGTGGGCTGGAGGGCTATTAGCCTATCAGGGACTAGCAGCCTCTATATTAGACCGTTGCTGACAGTCTGATAGTGTTGGTTATAGAATCTGCTTGCCAGTTCTGTTATCTGTTATCAGTTCTGTTATCTGCTGCATTGTGTGCCTAGTGCTCTTGCTTGGGGGTCCCTCCTTGTTGTGTTTGAGTGCTGTGTGAGCCCCAGTGAGTCTTGTCTGTCTTTGTCCAGTCTTGTAATATTCCTCCATTGCTCGTTCCTGTTTAGTGTTCTGTGTCTTTCGTCACAGGTTAGTCCCATCTAAACCCTGTCTCTTCCTACTTTCTGCTTCTCCTAGTCTTCTCTGTTCTGCCTACATTTTGGTTTTCTGTCTCCCAGGCATTGCCTCTGGTAACTGCGACCTGCTAGGTGTCCTGCAGCCCAACCATCAGGGGCTCCAGTGAACACCAGGCCCTAGTTAGACTCCGAACTCTGGTTGCAGCATCCGTATCCTAACAGAAACACTTTAATGCTGGTCTCTGGATAACTGAGACACTCATGTAGCCAATTCCAGTCCAAGTTAGGGACATATTATAAACACCATGGATTTGTGAGGGCAAGTCATGTCAAACTAATCTAATTAACTTCTATGAAGAAGTTTGTGTGAACTTAGACCATGGTAGTAAAGTAGATACTTTAGTAAAGATTTTGCAAATGCCTCTGATACAGTGTCACACAAGAGGTTTATCGACAAATGGGAACTGGGTCTAGGAAACAAAATTTTAACTTGTGTCAAAAACTAGTTGGAGAATAAGGAACAGAGAGATGTGATAAATGCAAAAAAAATTAATTGGTAAATGTTTTAAGTAGTATACCTCAAGGTTCCGTGCTGGGAACCACTACTTTTAATATTAATGACCTTGTTGATGGTTTAGAGAGCAAAGTTTACATTTTTGCAGATGACACTAAACTATGTAAGGTAATAAAATCAGAGCATGATGTAGTTTCACCACAGAGGAAAATGAATAAACTGGAGGATTGGGTGACCAAATAGAAGATGAGGTTTAACATAGGTGAAATGTCAGGTTATGCATTTAGGCAGGGATTGGGATAACTACGCTGGAACGGCGGCGTTAGTACAATAACGCCACCCTCCCAACCTCATTACTCTTCTCCCCCCGCCTCCCTACACTAACTAGAGCGTAGTAACGCTGGGGGACAGCCCCTCCAGCGTTACTACGCTGGTGCTACTATAGAAAAGCACAGCGATTTAGCCCTTGAAAAATCAACGTATATCGACGGGGATTTAAAATTGCATTTAAAAAGCATCTGTTAGTGAATACCATAATTTTTGCAAAAAAATCGCAGTAAAATCAAGACGAAATCGGTCGATTTCAAATCACTTAAAAAAATCGACTTATGTTAATATACCCCTAGCTCTCTAATTGTCACTGATTGACATTTCTGATCTGCCTATAAACAGCATAATATAGCTACTCATAGGTGGACCATAGACATCAATCAGTGACAATCCTGCTATTGCCCGCCACAACCCCTGCATTATAGAGCCGGCTGCAGCTACTATTTCCATAAAGGCAGCCAGCATTTTAAAAATCAGCAACAGTGCAGACCCGTGATGGGCATTCCCCCTCCCCCAGTAGCTCTGCATATACAAACACACACACTACACTCCAGATAAATACACATAGTGCATCCCATACACATACAAACAGACAGTGCACTCCAAACACACACATACACACACAAACACAGTACACTCCATACACACACACAATGCACCACATACACACACACATACACACAGAGCACTCTATACACACTCACATGCTCAGTACCCTCCATACATACACATACACAAACACACATCCACAGCACTACATAAACACATACACTCATATGCACAGTACACTCCATACATACACATACACACAAACAGTGCAACCCAGATACACACACACACACACTGCAACCCAGATACATATATACACACACTGCACACACAGGTACACACAAAGCACACACTTGTATCTGTTCACAGAAAAGGCAGAGCAGACCGCACACCAATATACAAAGATCAATGCACATAATAAGCTAAAGTCAAGATCTCATTAAGGGTTCTGCCTAATATGTAACCCAAAGGTTAGGGAGAAAATACAAAATTTAGCCAGAAAGAGATCTGTCACAATAAAAAAGAAAAACAATTCTCTATATACCAGGCTGGGGTTACTTGGGGCGCAAAACACCTTAAATAACACTTGAAAAAGTTTTACAGACTGCTAAATGACTGAAAAAAACTTTTAATTTTTTAATTCAACATATTAAAATATTTGCATATCGTCAAAATATTATGTATATATGATGAGTAAAGTCATATACATTCCACACTAAGCCAGATTAGACAATTGCAACAAAGTAGCACACAGTATTGCAAGTAACAAGGAAGGGGAGAGAGGAGGGGAGAGCTAAGCTAAACTGAAATGACAGGCAAAAAAGCTATCCCTAATGTATGAAAACTAGCAGTCTCATGACCACTCTTCACCCTTCCGGGCAGTATCTCTAAACCCTCCCTATCTAATCTACCAGAGAGAGGGGAAGGTGAGGCAATACTTAGCAAAAAAAAAAAACAGATGAGGCAAGTGGGTATGTAAGAGCGGGTCCTCCGGTGCACGCAGACAGGAACCGCACAGCTGACCGACACGTGTTTCACCCGCCTGGGGCTTTCTCAAGGTAAATAATACAGCTGGGTATTCAGACTTTTAACGGAGCATCATTTAACGGAGCATCAGCCAATCCTGAATAGGAGCGCTAATGACGCAAGGGGTCTTTGGAAGCGCGCCGTGCCTGATGCAAATACAAAAGTTAAAAAGTGTTAACAAAATATGAATAATTAAAAAAAGAATCATAACTAATGGAGATTGGACTAAAGACATATTTACTCTAAAAAAAATTTACTAGTTAAACAGACGAAAAATTCTTGGAATTTATCTCTATGTAAAAATTATATCAGTCACAGGATTACTCTCCGTGGATTAAGATCACGAGTCTTTCCAGGTTTTGAACTGGCAAATCCGGATTTACTTAAAGAGTGGGAAGCCTTACATACAACCTGTTTGTTGGGTCTTATGAAAATTCTAACTAAACATTATGAGATTTTGTTGGATAAAAATAATCAAGACATCATAACTCTAAGTGAAAACTTAAAACAACATGAGAGCTTAAATGTCTTTCAGGCCACTTATGCTAAAACTAAAAATGATATCGCTATCTTAGACAAAAACTTAATGGAGACAAAGCGACAGAAATTTGTTAGGAACAAAGAAGACTTTGTCCATAACAGAGTCTACTCATGGCGGGAAAACCAAAATTATAAGTCTAAATCAAATGCTTTTATTCCTCTTAATTCAGATCTAGAGTCAAGAGATGACGAATCCAACGGAGCTTAAGTATCTAAAGCTTTTGCCTCACAGACCTCAAATGCTGCTTTTTTTAGATCCCAGACAGGATTTTCAACAAGGCTATATGGTCACAAGATCAGGAGGGGTGGAAAGGCCAAAAAGAGGCTTCGATCAGCGCTATTTCAGGCGAGGCACCAGTAATCGTCGAAGGCGCTAGATGGTAAGGTGCATTACAAATTATCAATCTTTCCTTTCATTCTTTAAACCCTAATCATATATCTGTTTTGTCAAAGGGTTTATCCTTTTCACCTACCTCTATGGTCGATAGATTCACTCTCGAGAAGGATTTATTTTTGTTTTTGAGAAAAATAGCTTTACATATCAAAAATCATCAGATATTTCTAATTCTGATGATCAATCAATTGAAATGGCAATTCATACTCCTTCTCATGAACACTTGGACATTACATCTAATCCTATTTTTGATTCTGCCGACCTACAAGCTATAAATATCCTTCAAGACTTGGCAGGTGAAACCTCCACTCCTCTTACCAGTTCCTCCTTACAAGCTAAATCTAAATTTTTTCCGGATCTTGAAAAATATCCGGAATTGATAGTGTTTAAGAACCTTGTGTCCAATGACTTTAATACCATGTTGCAGGAGGATATCTATTATCCGGATAATATAACTAAGGCAGAAAAAATAGCCCTTAAGGAAATACGCGGATGGGATGATATTGTTATCAAACCATCCGATAAGGGTGGTAATGTGGTCTTATGGCCCAAGAATATGTATTTACAGGAAGCCAGAAGACAACTAGATGATGTGTCTTGTTACAAAAGGTTATTCTCTAATCCAACCAATGATTTTTTTACGAACTAGAATAATATAATTGGTGAGGCAAAATCTTTGAACATTATTTCACCTCAGGCTTTCAAATTCTTAATGGTTGAGTATCCAAGAGTAGCCTCTTTGTACTTATTGCCAAAGATACATAAAAAACCTAACTGTCCTCCTGGCCGCCCTATTGTATCCGGCAATAATTCGCTAACAGAACGTGCCAGTCAATATATTGATACATTTCTACACCCGTTCATTTTGACTCTGCCCTCATATGTGAGGGACATGACTGATTTACTCACTCGAGTACATGATATTATTGTTGATAGCAATACGTGGATTGTAACACTCAATGTTGAGGCGTTATACACGAGCATTGGACATCAAGACGGAATTAATGCAGTGAAATACTTTTTAAATACAACCGCCTTTGACCCACACCATGAATTTCTATTACAACTTCTTCACTTTGTTCTCACAAAAAATTATTTTCTCTTTAATGGTCATTTCTTTTTGCAACAATGCGGTACGGCGATGGGCACAGCTTGTGCCCCGTCGTTTGTCAACCTTTTTATGGGTTGGTGGGAGAATTTCTATGTGTTTGCGGAGCCACACGAGCCGTGGACCTCCCATGTGCTCGTGTGGCTCCGCTACATAGATTATATTTTTGTTTTGTGACAGGGAGATCGTGATACCCTAGAAATGTTCATCAATTCTCTCAACACCAATGATGTTAATGTCAAATTGACAATGACCTGCAGTCAGGAAAGTGTTGATTTTTTGGACGTGACTCTCTATGTAGATGAGTCACGCAATCTATGTTCTGACTTATTTCGCAAGCCAACTGCCACAAATACAATACTTCACTATTCTAGTGCGCACCAATGTGATCTTAAACATTCCCAAAGGAGAATATCTCCGCCTGCGTAGAAACTGTTCAAATACTGAACAGTTTAGACTCAGGCAAGATGAACTAAAATTAAGACTCCTCAATCGGGGTTATCCCCGTAAATTATTGATCAAAGCTTTCCATAATGCATTGAAAACCAAGCGTGAATCCCTTCTTTTTAAGCAAAATGTAAGTCCTAAGACCAATAAGATTAGATTTATTACGAATTACTGTGAGCAAGCCCATACAATACAGCAGATTCTTAATAAACATCTGTCAGTCCTTAAGTCTGATGAAGCTGTTAATTCTATCTTTGAAGAAAACTTTATTCCTATGTGTTGGAAGAGAAGTAGAAATCTGCGAGATTTTCTTGTGAACAGTTATTATGTTAACAAAAGCAAGCCAGTAGACAAATGTTATGGTACCTACGCATGTGGTACGTGTAATGTATGTAATCATATCTACAAGACACTTGAAGTAATGGATCGTTTCAGACAAATCCATGCATTAAATTTTTATGCCAATTGCAATACTAAAAATGTAGTCTATTGCCTCATATGCTCATGCCATCTACGCTATGTTGGCAAAACTATACGCCCTTTCAAAGTCAGATTAGCTGAACATGTACGATCGATTAAAAATAGCATATCAGATAAAACTAAATGTAAGCAACTGACACCTGTTGCCAAACATATTTATTATGCACATAACTCTAACCCTACAACTCTACGTGCCTTTATCTTGGAAAAAGTTTTTCCATCTCTACGAGGTGGCAATTTCGATCAAACTTTGCTGCAAAAAGAGGCACGTTGGATATTTCTACTTAATAGTGTGTCTCCAAATGGACTTAACGAAAATGTATCATATGTTCCATTTTTATAATCAGTATTAGGACTCTATGATTTTCAAGATTGTCTGTTCAGCATTTTATTCGAGTATATTTGTAAAGATAAATTTCCCTCTTGTCACGATACGCGGCAAGTGCCGCACTTATCCCGTGCGTCGGCTCTCTGCTGTACGGGGCCAGGCGCTGTGCTTTTCCCGAAGTCTGCCACTATTACAGTGACAGACCCCGATACTCACCATTAGGTCACAGGCATCTGCTCCCGGCGTCTTCCGCGTGGATTTTGGCGGCAAGATGCGGCGGTGCTCCGGTCCATGGGCGCCGCCATCTTGGATTCCCAACATGACAGCCGGCAGCCAATCATACTCACCTTCTTCGGTCCTCCAACCAATCGGGAAGCAGGGCGCACTATTTAAAGTCTCCAGACCTGCTGTTCAGTGCCAGAACAACTAGGTCTTCTAGGTGCCTGGTACTCCTGTGATCGTTCCAGCCTGAGGTCCAGTCCTTGCCTGTGGTCCAGTCCTTGCCTGTGGTCCAGTCCTTGCCTGTGGTCCAGTCCTTGCCTGTGGTCCAGTCCTTGCCTGTGGTCCAGTCCTTGCCTGTGGTCCAGTCCTTGCCTGTGGTCCAGTCCTTGCCTGTGGTCCAGTCCTTGCCTGTGGTCCAGTCCTTGCCTGTGGTCCAGTCCTTGCCTGTGGTCCAGTCCTTGCCTGTGGTCCAGTCCTTGCCTGTGGTCCAGTCCTTGCCTGTGGTCCAGTCCTTGCCTGTGGTCCAGTCCTTGCCTGTGGTCCAGTCCTGCCTGAGGTTCGTTCCTTGCCTGAGGTCCGTTCCTTGCCTGTGGTCCGTTCCAGCCTGTGGTCCGTTCCAGCCTGTGGTCCGTTCCAGCCTGTGGTCCAGTCCTGCCTGTAGTCCATTCCAGCCTGTAGTCCATTCCTGCCTGCGGTCCAGTCCGCCCAGTGGTCCAGTCCTGCCGGTCCAGTTAAGCAGTCCAGTTCAGCGCTCTAGCCCTAAGGACCAGTCCTGAGGTTCTGTCCTGAGGTCCTGTCCTACGGTCTTCTCCTGAGTTCCAGTTCTGCGTTCCAGTTGGCTCATCCCTGCTGTCACCAGTTCTACTACTCCGGTTGCCGCTGATCTTCTCCTGCTGTCTCCGGTTCTCTGGCACCACCCACCTGGATCCACCATCCTGGTCATTCTTCCAGAGACTCTGGCTCAATCGACATTCCTGGATTCCAACTCCTGTTCTTACCAATCCGGACTATTGCACTGACTTCTGTTCTAGCTATTCGGACTATTGCACTTATTCTTCATTCCCTTTGTGTATTTTACTACATGCACCGAACCCCTATTAAACCTGCAAGTTTCCTATTTACGCCTACGCATCACCTTACTCCCTTGGTACCTGAAAAGGGTTCACAAGATTTGGATTCCGTGACACCTCTCTGTTTATGAGATACAATATGCTAGACATGTAGGGGCCACCTTTTTCCAAAGATATGTGATTAATTATATCTATATCACTTTGTAGAACTATTGTTTGGATTCTATTTTATGTTGCAACTATTTCATGGCATTATTGCTATAAACTTTATACTAGATAGTACTAATTAGTCAAATGTGGAATGTTTATGATACAACCAATTATCTCCAGTTATTTTCTCATAATAATATGCCAATATTATATGAATTTACTCTTTCCTGCCTTACACAGCTAGTAATATCAATTTGGGATACTTTCCCTAAATTTTAAATAGCAAAGTTTTTCTGCACTGCTGCGTTTATTTGTTTTGCAGATGTTATTGCCTCCTTTTACCAGTAGATGGCAATTTCTTTGTTTGGTTTCTTATGAGTGACGTTACTATGGTGATAATAATAAACGATTAACGCTTCATTTGCATAATCCTATGCTTACATTACTATGGTGATGACAATAAACGATTAACTTTCCATCTCCATAATTCTATGAATTGAGCTGCAACATCACTCTCCTCTATTTAACCTCCTGTTTTTGTAGTACTGATTCTTTTTTTAATTATGCATATTTTGTTAACACTTTTTAACTTTTGTATTTGCATCAGGCACGGTGCGCTTCCAAAGACCCCTTGCGTCATTAGCGCTCCTATTCAGGATTGGCTGATGCTCCGTTAAAAGTCTGAATACCCAGCTGTATTATTTACCTTGAGAAAGCCCCAGGCGGGCGAAACACGTGTCGGTCAGCTGTGCGGTTCCTGTCTGCATGCACCGGAGGACCCGCTCTTACATACCCACTTGCCTCATCCGTTTTTTTGCTAAGTATTGCCTCAACTTCCCCTCTCTCTGGTAGATTAGATAGGGAGGGTTTAGAGATACTGCCTGGAAGGGTGAAGAGTGGTCGTGAGACTGATAGTTTTCATACATTAGGGATAGCTTTTTTGCCTGTCATTTCAGTCTAGCTTAGCGCTCCCCTCCTCTCTCCCCTTCCTTGTTACTTGCAATACTGTGTGCTACTTTGTTGCGATTGTCTAATCTGGCTTAGTGTGGAATGTATATGACTTTATTCATCATATATACATAAAATTTTGATGATATGCAAATATTTTAATATGTTGAATTAAACAATTAAAAGTTTTTTTTCAGTCATTTAGCAGTCTGTAAAACTTTTTCAAGTGTTATTTAAGGTGTTTTGCGCCCCAAGTAACCCCAGCCTGGTATATAAAGCATTGTTTTTCTTTTTTATTGTGACAGATCTCTTTCTGGCTAAATTTTGTATTTTCTACCTGTTCACAGATCCTGCAGTCAGCAGCCCCGCAGAGACATTGCAATTGGCTGCCTGTTGCTCTATAGCAATGGCCCTGCCCCCTGGCAACTGTAAGACAATCTCTCCTTTCCTCTCTCCTGGCTGCAGCCTGCAGTTGTCGATGGTTCTTTAGCTGCTGTGTCTCACTCATTGGCCCAATTTAGATCCTGTACTGTGGAGGCCTCTCAGGGGAAGTGTGTTACTGAGAGAGGCCTCTGCAGGACAGAACCTGCACTGAGCCAATGAACAAAATGCAGCAGCTCTGATCTGCTAACTTAAAAAAATAAATAAATGATGCGCTGTCCTGATGAAACTTCCCGGTAAGGCCTATTGCCAATCCGCCCCTGCATTTAGGGATCAAAACAAGCAAGCTATCTATAAATTCTACAGTCTATATTGCATGCAACAGCAAGACTGATCTTCCTTGCAAAACGCATAACTACAGCTAATCCAATCTGCCAGTCTCTGCCTGTAAATGACAGAATCAAATACAAAATCCTCTTGCTAACCTATAAAGCCATAAGCAATACTGCACCTGCATACATATTCTCACTTGTCTCAAGATATATCCCAGCACGTTCTCTCAGATCATCACAAGATCTACAACTCACTTCTGCACTTCATAAATGCTCTGATTTACGGTTGCAGGACTTCTCCCGAGCTGCACCCACTCTCTGGAATAACCTTCCTCGCCCATTAAGACTATTCTCTACTCTACAAACTTTCAAGCATTCCCTTAAAACTCTCTTCCGACAAGCTTATCAAATTCCACAACCTCCCTAAGCATTAAGTACCATATTAACAACCACTTCTGCCTTTTAACACATTATTAACACAAACCTGCACACTCTGTTCCTTTTCTACAATTCCCTCCTCTCTGCTACTAACACTGTGTGGCTGGATCATAAAGAGCACTGAGAGCACTTTTGCCATACACTCTGGCTGGTCCACTGTGTGATATATAGCACTTTCCCTTATGTATCAAACCCAATGTCCTATAGAGTGTAAGCTTGTGAGCAGGGCCCTCTTACCCACCCAGTCTGTCTGTTATTACCCAGTGTTGTTTATACTGATTGTTAAATTGTAAAGCGCTACGTAATCTGTGGGTGCTATATAAAAACCTGTTAATAAATAATAAATAAATGAAATGGGGTAAATTTAGGGGAATCTGTAATGGAGAAGGATTTAGGAGTTCTCATGGACTATAAACTCAGCAATCATTTTCAAGCAGCAGCCACAAGGGCCAATAAAGTATTAGCATGCACAAAAAGGGGCAAAGGCACAAGGGAAGACTGTGTAATTTTGCCACTATATAAATCATTGGTAAGGCCACATATTGAATACAGAGTACAGTTCTTGGACATTTTGGAACTAGAAAGGGTTCTAAGAAGGATGACAAATTCGATAAAGGGTCGTTGAGCTATGAGGAACTGCTAGCCAGTTTAGACATGTTTACTTTAGAAAAGAGGCATCTAAGAGGAGACGGGATTACTATATACAAATACATCATGGGTCAATACAGAGAACTTTCATGGGAACTTTTTACCCAAAGGACTTTTACTTTATGATTACAGATTCAATTGATAAGTTTAAGAAAGGGTTAGACAATTTTTTTAGCATTTTTTTTTATCGGGAAAGGGTATCCAGAGTTATGACAATTAATTGAAAAGATAATAGTGGATCCTGGGTGTAATATACTGCCATTTTGGTCAGGAGGGATTTTTTTCAGATTGAAACATATTGGGGGTTGCTGCATCTGGGTCAATTTCAATTTCAATTATAGGATAGGGATCGCAGCATAATAGGTTGAACGTGATGGACTGGTGTTTTTTTTTAACTTCATCAACTATGTTACTATGTTAGAGATTGGATAGGTCAAATGGCTGTTATCTGCCATCACATTCTAAGTGTTTATGTTTCCTCTAAGAGTACCTCTCTATACAGCCCTGTCCTGCTTATATGATGTAGGATTTGCATTTATTACAGTAGAGGATTATATAATTGATCCATTCATACTGTAATGAATGCAAACTTATTTTTATTTTTAAACCAGGCAGAGGCAGCCTGAGTAACTCCAAGTATTGTGAAACTACAATACTAGTCTGATAATGCTTTGCTGGGGAAACTGTTTGGCATTAACCATCCACACTCCCTAACAAACACATACACTTGGGTTAATTTTGTTAGAAACCAATTAACCTACTAGCACGTTTTTTGGCATGTGGGGAGGAAACACAGGGTGAACTTGCAAACTCCATACAGATAAAGCCCTGACCAGGAATCAAACTTATGGCCTCAGTGCTATGATGCACAAGTGCTGCTCACTGAGCCACCATGCTGCCCAATGGGAACACGGGCCTATGCTTCCACTGGCCTATGGGGGCAGTAGAGGTGCCTCTCTGACTCTCCTGTTTCCTGGTGCCACATTCCCAGATAACATTGGGGCAAATACAGAGTGTGAGAGCAAGGGCAAAACAGTTGCACTTGTAGACCTGAGAAAAACCATGCTGAACTGAAAGGCAAGGAACATTTAAACCGTGAAAATAGAATTAGTGTTACACCTTGTAGAGGTGTAATATCCTGTCTGGTCCCTAGGTGCAGTTTTGTAACTTTTGTATGCATCATTTACATTATCTTGACCTGCCCCTAGGGGCTGCTGTTGGACCCTTAATAAATTATCTTTCACCTGGTCAACCTGAATAAAAAGGACTTCCTCTCCATGAGTGTTTTGCTGGTCATTAGTTGTTATCCTGTGTACCTGGTGCATGTTTGCTCTCTGATCTCCTACCTGTTATCACCTTATGCCTTGTATACCACCTGCCTTCTGTTTGTATGTATTTATGTTCATTGTATCTTTGCATCTGGATGTTTCTTGGATTCTTGTATATAGCTTGCTCTATTGTCTGGACTTATGTTTGTATTTATGGGCTAGATCCAGACCTGATAACGTCAGATCACTTACGCACGCAAGGTAAGTAAGTGACCTGATTTGACTGGAGGGCGCATTACGATAGTAACCCTAGTTCCGTACGAGCCCATTTGCAAGCAAATGGACTGTGCTTCCCCTCCTTCCACTAAAGCAGTCGTACGGCCGCTGATCCGCAAATGGACTTAAGGTAGGCTTATGGCAGCCCAGTCCATACTGTACAATTTAAATGCCTCTTCACAACCACACTATGTATAATACAACAAATGGAGGGCTGTCATGTCCTAACATACAGAACTTTGCACATATGGAAACCAGTTCTGTACGTTCAGAATTTCACTGTGTAACCTGCCGTGTGCATGCGCAGTGCACTCACAAAGGTCATCTTATGCACATTGCACACGTAAGTCAGATGTCATTATAAAGTCTGGATCAGGTACGTTTTTATTATTTGCTGACTGTACCATTTGGATAGGGTACCTCTGACTTGCTTCCTCCTTTCTCTTCCATTAGGGTTTGTGGTGACAGAATGTTCTGATGTTCCATTGATATAGTTTCTGCAGGGAGATGTACGAGGCTTGGCTTCTGCACCCCATTCCAGCACCTTTGCTCTAAAACCATTTATTATACCAGTGCCAGTAATATTACCTGCAAAAATGTAATGTTGTCATCCAGACTGAAGAATCATAAATTGAATGTCAGCATCACAAGATCTTTAAGTATATAAAAAA
This sequence comes from Limnodynastes dumerilii, assembly GCA_011038615.1. Taxonomy (NCBI): domain Eukaryota; kingdom Metazoa; phylum Chordata; class Amphibia; order Anura; family Limnodynastidae; genus Limnodynastes; species Limnodynastes dumerilii. The sequence goes on from WWET01004877.1 coordinate 37,385, forward strand.
AGGTTTATCACCAAATTTCTAATTAGAAATTCTGCCCTTTAGAGGCGGAATCTTTACATTTATAGCAATACAAAGTATTACTTTGGAATTTGATCCCTGGAATTCAATTCCT
>WWET01004877.1:37848-81146 GCA_011038615.1 Limnodynastes dumerilii
CCAGGATGCAATCGCCGCCTTGAAAATGCTGTTTCTAAAATAGAGACAGCCGAAAGCTAATTTTCTTAGAAAATAGCGTTAATTCTAAAATTTTATTAATGAATGGGTATGAATGGGCATACTTACCCATTCATTCATTCAGTCATTCATTTGGAAGCTGCCACCGCAAACCCGCTCCAGAAAGGTGAGTATTATAGGGGAGTCTCAAATAATACTCAAATAATACACAGAGATATAATAGACAGAGACAGAGTTCATATTGTATTGGTAGTCAAAAGATTAAACACATCAATGCTTTATTTTTTTAACTTAAATATTTTCCATAGCATTATTGAATGGTGAGATATTCAATGTATTTAACAGCAAGATATTGAAATAAAAATATATAAATAATTGGAAAACATTTTTTGAAGCTAATTTAAAGCCATTTTTACTATATATGCATTGTCAGTGAAGCGCTCACACAGGATAACCACTATTTCACCACCTAATAGTTCAGAATACCTAAACAGTGCTAGGTTGTAATGTGCCTGTACACAACCCTGATCTGAAATGCTCCTCAGACTTTAATAAGTTGTGTGGAGTATTATCAAATACAGGATGCATTCATTTTTACTTCTAGTCTGGATCTGTGTGTTATATGTTTACCAGAGCTAGCTGGTTGTTTTATTACAGGTCTTTAGCTCCATAACCATTATATTGTATTCCAAAGAAGATACAAAACAAATAATCTGAACAAACAATAGTATATCACATGTGTAACTAATAAGCAAATAATAAAGACATACACTTAAATAAGCAACACATTTAACAAAGCTTTAAATGTTTTGTGTTAGAGAGATTGAGAGAGAGAGAAAGAGAGAGAGAGAGAGAGAGAGAGTTTGAAAGAGACAAAGAGAAAGACAGAGACAGATGGCTGCATTCACACCTAAGAAGTGTCTGCTTCTTAGATGTGGAGAATTGTGAAATGACCTACTACACATGTGACTGCACAGAGTAGTTTAGTTAGAAAGAGGCGGATTAATGCCGCATTAGGGACTATTTAGGTAGAAGTGGGAGGAAGGAGAGATTTAGATTAGCCGGGGAGGGGGGAGGCATTGTCCATGCGGAGTTTCCTTTTAAAAAGTAAACTACACACAGTTAGATGAAGTAGCCCTGTGGTATTCGTAAGTGCCCTAAGGTGCCTAAAAACGCGGGGCGGGTTGGGGGCTGGAAGAGTGAGTTAGCAGCGGATCGGACCACAAATAACTCACTCTTAACTGTGAGAGAGAGAGAGACAGAGAGAGAGAGAGAGAGAGAGAGAGAGAGAGAGACAGAGAGAGAGAAAGAGAAAGAGAGAGACATGCACAGAGAGAGGTAGAGAGAGAGAGAGAGAGATGGAGAGAGAGAGAGAGAGAGAGAGAGAGAGAGGCAGAGAGGTAGAGAGAGAGAGAGAGAAAGAGATCCACCACATGAGAGATTTTTATGTAATAAATATATTACATTCTATGATTGAAACGTTGTGTTCTGTTATAAAGCAAGAAAGAACAAGAGTTGGTGGTACTTCATTTTGCCGTGGGATATACAGACAATTTCAGTTTTTTACATGATCATTATCACTCAAAGCCTGACTAATATTGTCATACACTATTTACTGCCACCTTAGGCGGATTCCCTTGAATATTGCCACATTCCTGGTGTATGCTCCTTTGATCGTTGAGAGATTTGCTTTTACAATTGTGTTTCTGGGATTCTCTTCTTTGACTTCACTTCACCTAAGATTTTGATGCCATTCCATAACTTCTGAAGCAAAGATGACGAAAAGAAAACACACATTATACCATTCATAGTGCTTGATCCTCATTTATTAAAGACAAGGGACACAGGCCTCTTGTTATGCTATGGATCTCTTAGCGTATAAATAACCAATTTCTGTACACTAGGAGATCCATATGGAGGGGGGAGGGGGGAGGCATGCTGCATGCGTAAACCTGGCTGTGGGAATGGCAGATGTTACGCATTGTAACGCTCATCGTTTGTAATTTGTGCGTAACTCTGTATGCATGGGCGTGACATCTCTGGACGAGCAGAATATATACATTGTGGGAAGGGGGAGACATTTACATTATACTTAGTAGCGCATAAATCAGACACGCTTGCGTACGTAAAACGACCTTAAGTCTGGATCTGGCCCCATGTCCTTAATGCTTAATTCCTTCCCCGTTATTGCTCTGGGTCTTGGCAGTTCAGAAGATTTAGCTTGATTGATTTGATATATTATAAAATATGGCCTTGAAATGGGACATTATTACAATGCTGCCCCTCAGTGGATGTAACGCAAGTCTCCATTGTAGACATTTTAATGCTCTGGAGGATAGAACTCCCCATATTATAAATGCTTTCTGTCACTGGCAGTGCCTATAACATTACATAAGCTAAAATCTTACGCAATCCCTGTGCTCTCTTCTCATACTGTACCTGGTTTTGAATTTCCGACTGTCTGTTGCTGTTGCCCTTCAAACTCAGTGTTCTGCTTGGCCAGAATCAGGACTGTTGGTATCCTGTTTGGAAAAGAGATATTTATGATTTTCCTCCTGGATAGCAATAAATAAACCCCCTTAGGACAACTCACTGACAACTTGTCTGACTTGATTAGTGATTCATATGTAACAGTTAAAAGAGATAAAGACCCCATGGGACAGCAGTCAACATAAATGGCAGGCAGGGCCACATGTAGACACAAGACAGCAGACTTCTGTTTTGTTTAGGCTTTAGATTGGGGAGGGTGACAAGGTAAGGGGCATAGGTTATATAGGGGTATAAAGTTAAGGCTAAGGTGGTGGTCTCAGCTTCGTCAGGAAATTTCCCCTCCCTCCCTTAAAGTGATATGTTTAACTAACATGCTTTTTCATCCTATTCATTATCGCATGGAAATGAAGGTTGTATATAGACCCTATTGCATGAACCTTGGGAAGACCATTCAACCGCTGCTATACCAACCTATCGCGACGGCAGGACGACTGTTGAATCTGCTTAGCAGACTGACCCTTATCATTATTGGTCAGCAGCGTTACTGGACGGTTTGTCAAATAGAGAAAGTTGTCACGTAGATACTCTGCTATGCTGGATTGTCAGTGCTAGTGTACAGTCACTGTAATATGCTGGACATGGATTCTAGGTCCAAATAAACACCTTTTTAAGGGTTCTGTACACATTGTTTACCCCAATGTGAGTGTGTGTATAAGGGGTAATTATTGTTAGAGCTTCAAATAATGTTATATAATTATCTGTAAATTCAATACACTTGTACCACCCACACCTCACAATAGGTCTTACAAAGCACATACCTGGACCATTGTCCTGGTGTCCAGGGTTTTTTCCTATAAAACAAATGAAATGACTCATTGAAAATGATGGGTCAAAATAGGGTTGTGCAAACAGCAGGTTTTGTTACACAAACAGCCTATTAGCATTCCACATGTCTAGAAACGTGTGTGATCATGGTCCTGATCCACACTTATTTCAGACCGCATCTACGTAATCTACGTAACAAAAAAAGATACGTAGATTGCGTTAAAAAATGACTAGGCATGCGCAGTATCCAATTTCTGTAAACACAGGACGTATATGCAATACGGGCCTCAATTTGGAAATAAGTTTGTGCAGGTTGGCAAAAGTATGCACCTAAGTGGCAAGTGCGCTCCCATGACCCTTATTGTTAGGGATTTTAGCTGACTTCCACCAACATGGCTTCCTCGACTCTCCGTATTTGTGCAGAACGGAGGTGCCTAAACCAGCCCATACTGTCCAATTTAAAAGCCTCCCCCCACCCACTTCTTAACCTTATTGTTACAGGGTGCTGTCACACCCCTTCTTATGGGTATCATTAGGTTCTTAGATCAACTCCATGAGTAATGAGTTCTTATGCGTCACATCTGCGTGCAGCAAAAAATGCAAACACTGCATATTTTTAGGAACCTTTTTAAGTGTGAATCAGGCCCCACGTGGTGTGGGTTTAGGGTTTAGGAATGCACATGTGTAATGTTTATTTACACCGCTGCAACACTTTGTATTACTGTATATCAATTTCTACCTAGACAAGATTACATGTAATGCATGATTTACAAGGCATGTAAAGTAGGCGGGGCTTATCATCAGAAATTGGGTCGGTATTAGCTTACAATTGTATACTGGCACATTTCAAGCACTGCACAAAAAGTGTTATTTATTTCTGCTGTTTATAAAATATGAGGTCCGGCACTCCATACAAAAATTATATAACACTATGTTTCAGCACTTACATAAAAAGGAGGTATAGTTCACAATAAATTGACCGGCATCAAAAGTGTTTCTCATGTCGGGACTTGAAAATTTCAAAGTCCCGAATGAGAGTTACTGCGCATGTGCAGTACTTCATTCATGCATCGCATGAATGAGAAGTACTGCGAGGACCCGGCGGATCATCGCGGGACCTCGCAGGGGAGGTAAGTATTTCTAAATAGTGTGAACGAAGCTGCCAGGCTCACTGAGAAGATAAGCGAGCCTGATGCAGCTTCGTTCACAGGGAACGAGGCATGTAAGTAAATAGATCCCATAGTGTTATACAATGTGTGTTTGGACCGCCGAACCTGTCTTTTGTTCCTTGTAGTTACACAGTGGTCACTTTGGTCCTTGGCTGCACCTCTTCATTTATATATACACTTGCACACATTTCATATATTTGGATTGAAGTGCGGCCTTGTGTGTTTTTTTTTACTGTTCCTTTATAAAATATGTTTTCTCTATTTGTTTTAGAGGCAGCTGTTTTCTTTGTATTTTGACTGTGTGACAGACTTCAAATCATCTTCTAAGGGGACAGTGTGTAACTGCAATTCAGCAAATGGGAAAAGCTTAGTTCTTCTTTAATTCTTTGTCAGAAGGATCTCGGAAAGATGATCGTCAATCAAATAAAGACATTACAATGACGTAAATATGAAAATCTCATCATAGTATTTACCGTTTGACTCTTATCTGATTTCTTCCCCAAGTATTTTTTTGCGAGTTCGATCACCTGTAAGAAAGCATAGTATAGATTTACACCATAGTAGGAAAAAAACGTAAAACACCGGACGCATATGTTATACGTCCGGTAGTATGCATACGGCCCTATATTAGCGGTGTGCTGCAGCTCTGTAGATGCTGTCATGGGAGCAGTAGTGAAGGGGATCAGTCAGAGCCACTATATGTTAGTATGGATAGTGTTTCTGGCTAACCTTCGCTGCTATTATGCCCCGGCTGCATCTACAGAGTCGCGGCACGCTACTAATAGCCACGGCTGTGAAAGTATAGCTGATGGATGTCAGCTAAAAACGTTTATAATGGCGCTCAGTAATGAGCACTGTTTATAAACAGCTGAATAGCCTCGTCTGCGCATGCGCCGGTTGCTGTATAAGGGTGCCCCAAAGGAAGCCTTGCCCTGAGCCCTCCCTTACACACACACACTGCACAGGATGTTCCCTGCTCTGAATAGTCAGGAATTCATATGGATCCAGGGAAGTGTGTGGGACCTTTCCGCTTATTTAGTTCTTTATCAAAGCTGAATGGGAATGCTACCATACCATAGAAGGTTCATATGTTTACAAATGCAACAATGAGCCCAACTCAATTGCCTGGTCACCTGCCTTATAGAGGTATGTATTAAAATCCAAAAATATTTATTATTGTTATTATTATGATTAACATTTATCTATAGGGCACCATGCGGTATCCACAGCACCGTATAAAAGCAATAGTTACATATACAACACAATTAACAGACAGTGTACAAGTTCAAATAAATAAGAAATACAATACAAGTACAATGCAAAAATAAAATACAGTACAAAAATAGCAGAACAATATGTATGGAAAATGAAGATGCAGGATATGTGTGTAGGAGCAGGTGAATAAGGAGAGAGAGAGAGACAATAGAGAGAAAAGGTGGGAATTAATGAGGACAAGATAGAGGGGTGATGATAGGAGGGGGAGGGCCCTGCTCATAAGAGCTAACATGCTAAGTGGGAAGGGATGAACAAACAGGAGACACAAGGATAAAGATGGGGAGGGCAGGTAAGCTTAGGTGAAGGAAGGGTAGGCTAGCCTGAAGATGTGGGTGTGAGGGAGCAATTGGAGGATGCTGGATTGCCTGATAAGTTGTGGTGATAGGTTGTTCCAGTGCAGAGCGGCAGGATGTGGATGTGGATGGAGATAAGGGAAGAGAAGTAGGAAGCGGTGGAGAAGGAGAGATCCTTATAAGTTGTGATGAGGAGCTTGAAGAGAATTCTGTAAGGGACATTAAGCCAATGTAGAGATAGACAGAGAGGCAGTGTGTTTGGAGAGAAAGATGAGCCTGGCTGTGGCATTAAGTATGGATTGCAGGGAAGCAGAGGGAGGCCAGAGAGGAGAATGTTGCAGTAGTCGAGACGGGAGATAACGGAGAGAGTTAAAAAAGGTTTTAGTGGCATCTGTAGGTAAGGAGGGTCTGATGTGAGCATGGGTGTGGGAGGTAAAGGAAAGTGAGGAGTCAAGAATGACACCCAGGCAGTGAGCTTGGGTGTAGTAGCTGATAGTAATGGATATAGAAGGGTTAGAGGGAATACGTGATGGAGGGAAGACTACAATTTCAGCTTTGTCCATATTAAGCTTGAGAAAGTGCTGGAACATCCATGAGGAGATGACTGAGAGGCAATCTGATACATTGGATAGGAGAGAGGGGGAGAGGATGGGGGAAGAGAGATAGATTTGATTGTCATCGGTATAGAGGTGATAGTGAAAACCAGAGATGATGAGGTCACACAGAGAGGAAGCGTAGAGCAAGAAAAGAAGGGGACCAAGAACTGGTGAACACCAATGGGAAAAGGAGTGGTAGGGGAGGAGGAGCTGTGGGTTCTGACAGAGAAGGAGCAGTCCGAGACATAGGAAGGGAACCAGGAGTGGACAGTGCCAGTGAGGCCGAGAGAGTGAAGGGTTTGCCACACTAGAGGGTGATCAACAGTGTCAAAGGCTGCCAATAGATCCAGTTGGATGAAAAGAGAGAAAGAGAAGATTGTTTGTGACCATAGTCTAGGCAGTTTGAGTGGAGTGGAGGGGATAAAATCCAGACTGAAGAGGGTCCAGGATGGAGTTGTGGGTGAGGTAGCTGATTAGACAGTTGTAAACAGGTCAAGCAGCTTGGAGCTGAAGGGTAAAAGGGAAATGAGTCGGTAGTTGGGGGGTGAGGTGAGGTTTTTTAATGATGATGGAGACAAGAGCATGTTTAAAGGGGGAGGGGAAGAAGCCAGAGGAGAGGGATAAGTTGAAGAGGTGGGTAAAATTAGAGCAGGTGGAAAGAGGGAGACACCAGAGAAGAGTAGAGGGGATGGGATCAAGTGGGCACATTGTTGGAGGGGAGGACAAAAGAAGGAAGTGGACTTCTGCAGCTGATGATGAAGTCAATCTTGGAAGTTAAGAAGGTGGCAAAGTCAGAGGCAGAAATGGAGAGAGGATGGGGAGGAGAAGGGGGGGGAGGGGAAGAGAGTTGAAGGTGGCAAAGAGGCGGCAGGGTTAGATGATTGGGAGAGGATGAGGGACTTGAAGAAGGATTTCTTGGTGAGAGCGGAGCTAAAAGAGGAGAGGATAAACTTGAAGTGAAGAAAGTCTGCGAGGGAATGGACTTCCTCCAGAGGCACTCTGCAGGAAGGAAGCATTTTTTTTAGGAACCAAGTGAGCAGGGAGTGCCAGGGTTTTGGCATAGTGAAGTGACACAGAGGAGGAAGGGCAGGAAGCATCAAGGGTGGAGAAGAGGGCATTGTTATAGAGAGAGGTGGCTAGGTTAGAGCAGGACATGGTGAAAATGGGTGAGAGGAGTGGATCAAAAGAAGAGGTGAAAGCTGCAACATCAAGAGAGTTGAGGTTTTTTGGGGGGAGAACACATTTAGGTGACGGGGAGGGAGAGGTGGAGGAAGAGAGGTAAAAGGAGATAAGGTGATAATCAGAGATGGGGAAGGGAGAGATGGAGAAGTTGGACAGGGAGCATGACACAGGTTGTGAGTAGGTGCAGAAGTTCACTGTGATAGACCAAGGGAGGAGGAGAGCGAGAGAAAGTTTTGTGATGCTGGGGTTCAAAGGGTTGTCAAAGGGGATGTTGAACCGATGTTATTCTGACGGGGATGTTGATCCGAAACGGGATTTGGAAGTTCGGCCACCGTGACGTCACTCAAGTTGCGCAAGGCTCCGAGCCGTGCTCGGATCCTGCCTCGGATCTCCAAGTTCGGGTGGGCTCGGTTCTCTGAGAATTGAGCCTGCTCATCTCTAGGTTTAATTAATTACTTGATTTTGAAAAATATTTTCCTTTTTTTAACAAAGGTGGTTAAAATAGTAACTGACAGTGTGAAGCTCAGAAGCAGATCAATTTGTACCTAATGAAATGGGTCATTTTGCAGGTCTAATAATGCCTCACACACACTGACAATGAACATTTTTAAAATAGTGCAGCAATAAATTTTATTACTTGTAAAATGTGTGCAATCTTTTCTACCGGACTGAACAGGTGAGTATTATAAGGGAGTCCATAGGGAGTAGTAGTCTATGGGGAGTCTTAGGGACAGACTGCATGGAAGGGAATCTTAGGGATACCCTGCGGGGAAGGGATAAGGTAATGGAAGGGGAGGGTTAGGATTAGGGGAATGAAAGAGAAGGGTTAGGGTCAGGATTAGAATAAGGGTTGGGGTTACATTAATACTCACCTTTCGCTGCTGTTTTTTCGTTCTTCGGTGGATCGATTGCTTCTCCTCGGTAAGGCGGACACTATCCATTTCCCAGCCAGTTCACAACAGGCTGGTATAAAATGGCTCTTTCGAAAAAGGGTCGAACCCACAACCAGTCTGCAGTATTCGGGCCAGCATTTTTAAAAACAATATTGTGAGCTGAGAGGTTATCCAGAATGACTGGAAATTAATGTTAAAAATTTATCAGTATAAGATTCTGATTAGTATTATTGTTTAATTATATAGCGTCACAAATTGTCTGCAGCGATTTACAGAGAACTTTAGACATTGACATCAGTCCTTGCCACTGTTGGAGCTACATTCCTAACACATATACACACAATAAGTTTGATTTAATCAGCAGCCAATTAATCTACCAGTACGTTTTTGGCATGTGGGAGGAAACTGGAGCACCCGGGGGAAACCCACACAGACACAGGGAGAACATACAAACTCCACCCAGATAAGACCTAGTCCAGGAATTTAACTCATGACCACCAACATTTTGCAACAACGGACTCAAAGCAAGTTTCTATTCCGTGCTGGAGGGAAGTTTTCAAAAATCCCCAGCAGCAACAGTTGTTTATTTCCCCAACCACAACATTTATCCTAATCCTCACCTTAAACTTCCATTATCCTAACCCTCTCTTCCCTGCAGCCCTAGGTTTCCCCTTCTATGCTCTATGTCCTCCCCGCAGCCTAACCCTAAGTCTCCCCTTCTATGCTGGTTTGCCTCCCCACAGCCCTTCGTGAGTCCCCACCACAAGAGATGTCTTTTAGGGTTAGGCTGTGGGGAGGAGAGTTTTAGGGTTAGAGGGAGTCTTAGGGTTAGGCTGCAGGGAGAGGAGTCTTAGGGTTAGAGTTAGGATCATGGAAGGGGAGGATTTGAATAAGGATTTGGGAAAGGGTTGGGGTTAGATTTTAAACTTACCATTCAGAGCACCTCTTTGCGGAAAAAGCCATAGATTTCCTATCCAGTTCGGAACTGGCTAGGAGAGAATGGCCCTATCGAAATAGGACCATTCTCATCAGCAGGGACCCACACACCTCACAGCCTAAGTCCACAAACCTGTCGGGTCTTGCATCAGGTACCGTTGGGTGCTGCAGTAGTTGTTTTGGCAGGTCTTACAGCAGGTCCGAATGTCGGAATGGTAGTGAATGGGTAAGTTTCCAAAAAATAGATTTGGAATACTTACCCATATATTCTAAAAAAAACCTTTAAAATTTGTGACATTTTCAAAATACAACAGCCAACAATTAGCTGTCGTCTGTGTGTATGTCACGAATGTAATTTTTGAATCTCTTATGATAAAAGGGACATAACAAGGTCAAAGAAGGAGAGATAGGTATGACAGAACGGATATTACAAGGTCAAAGAAGGAGAGAAAGGTATGATAGAAGGGATATTACAAGGTCAAAGAAGGAGCCCTGCAGGACCAAACCTGTTACTGCGAAAGGCAATGACTGAACCTATGCGGTCACTGCCATTCTAGCAACTGATTTGGTCCTACAGGGCTCCCATAGAAGCCCTGTATTACACCACACCACACCACGTGACCACCAGCAGACAGAGAGGGAGCGCCAGAGAGAGGATGCACCGCGGAGGTAGGGACATCAGAGGTAAGTAACAGAGGCTGGTCATAACAGGCAGACAATGGAGGCTGTACATAACGGGCAGACAATTGAGGCAGTACATAACGGCAGACAATGGAGGCTGTACATAACAGCAGACAATGGAGGCTGTACATAACGGGCAGCCAATGGAGGCTGGATATAAGGGCAGACAATGGAGGCTGGATATAAGGGGCAGACAATGGAGGCTGGTCATAAGAGGCAGACAATGGAGACTGGATATAAGGGCAGACAATGGAGGTTGGACATAAGGGGCAGACAATGGAGGCTGGACATAAGGGGCAGACAATGGAGGCTGGATATAAGGGCAGACAATTGGAGGCTGGATATAAGGAGAAGACATGAAGGATGGACATTTAATGGGGCAGACAATGGAGGCTGGTCATAAGAGGCAGACAACGGAGATTGGATATAAGGGCAGACAATGGAGGCTGGACATAAAGGGCAAATAATGGAGGCTGGATATAAAAGGCAGACAGTGGAAGCTGAACATAAGGGAAAGACAATGGAGGCTGGAAATGAGGGGCAGACAGAGGAGGCTGGACATAAGGGGCAGATAATGTAGGCTAGATATAAGGGCAGACCATAGAGGCTGGACATAAGGGGCAGACAATGGAGGCTGGAATTAAGGGGCAGACAGTGGAAGCTGGAATTAAGGAGCAGACAGTGGAGGTTGGACATAAGGGGCAGACAATGGAGGCCGGAAATAAGAGGCACACATGGAGGCTGAACATAAGAGGCAGACAATAGAGACTGGACATAAGGGGCAGATAATGGAGGCTGGACATAAGTGGCAGACAATGGATGCTGGACATAAGGGCAGATAATGGAGACTGGACATAAGGGGCAGATACTGGAGGCTGGACATAAGGGGCAGACAATGGAGGCTGGACATAAGGGGCAGACAATGTATGCTGGACATAAGGGGCAGATAGTGGGGGCTGGACATAAGGGGTAGATACTGGAGGCTGGGTATAAGGGGCAGACAATAGAGACTGGACATAAGGGGCAGACAATGGAGGCTGGACATAAGGGGCATACAATGGAGGCTGGACAAAGGGGCAGACCATGGAGGCTGGACATAATGGGCAGACAATGGAGGCTGAAATTAAGGGGCAGACAATGGAGGCCGGAAATAAGAGGCACACATGGAGGCTGAACATAACAGGCAGAGAATGGAGACTGGACATAAGGGGCAGATAATGGAGGCTGGACATAAGGGGCAGATAATGGAGGCTGAACATAAGAGGCAGACAATGGATGCTGGACATAAGGGGCAGATAATGGAGGCTAGACATAAGGGGCATAAGGGGCAGATAATGGAGGCTGGACATAAGGGGCAGACAATGGATGCTGGACATAAGGGGCAGATACTGGAGGCTGGGCATAAGGGGCAGACAATGGAGGCTGGACATAAGGGGCAGACAATGGAGGTTGGACAGAATACAAAGAAAAAAGAAAAGATCCGGCGCAGTCAAATCACTAGAATGATAACTTAAACTATAAAATACTGGATAAAGTGGTAAAATAAATAACAAAGTTTATTAAATAATACACATAGATTGGCCCATATAGACAATTAAAAACGATATTAAAACAATATAACTGAGTTAAGCTAATTGCTCAGAGAGTGACGTTAGACCTCTGAAATCAAGCTAAAGATAGATGTTAATGACTGATACGTGTCTCCAAATAGAGGTTGGACATAAGTGGCAGATAATGGAGGCTGGACATTACAAGGGGCAGACATTGGAGGCTGAACATTACAAGGGGCAGGCAAAGGAGGCTGGACATTACAAGGTACATACATGGAGGGTGGACATTACAAGGGGCAGACAATGGAGGCTTGACATTACAAGGAACACACATGGAGGCTGGACATTATAAGGGGCACACATGGAGACTGGACATTATAAGGGACACACATGGAGACTGGACATTAAAAGGGGCAGACAAAAGAGGCTGGACATTAATAGGGGCATACAATGGAAGCTGAAATTAAAATGGGCACAGTTATAAAAAATTATAAGGGGGCTGTAAAAAAAGACTGAAATTTATAGGGAGCTGCAATAAGGGCTGAAAAAATATAGGGGGCGGTAATAAGGACTGATAAGGTGTGAATTCCTGTACTTTTTTTTTATTTTTATTTTTTACAAAAAAGCACTTATAGAAGGGATATTACAAGGTCAAAGAAGGAGAGAAAGGTATGATAGAAGGGATATAACTAGGTAGAAGCAACATATTTTTTTTTACCACAAACAGAAGTATTATAAGACAAGTACTGACATTGGAGAGAATGTGAGTGAACATGAACAACTGAAAGGGTAGTTGATGAGTAGAACAGCCTTTGAGATGATAAAAGGTAGCACATTAAAACAAAATGAACATGCTTGGGATATAGGTCCAGATTCACAGTTACGTAGTTTTTCGTCTTACGTATGTTGTTTTAAGAATTAAGGCCCTGATTCAGAGATTGAAAATAAGAACTTAAAGTTCACCTGGGCTAAACCTTGTTGATTTCAGGGGAGTCAAATTTCATTTGTTGCAACAGTATTATAGTTAAAAGGTGATGTTTCCCAGCTCAAGTCTAATTAGCAGTTTAAAAGTGAAGCTGATCAGGTATCTGTGTGCAATAAGTAAAAGCAAAGCATTCTCCCTGCATGCATAGAATAAAATTAACTTGACTCCCCCTGAAATCAACATGGTTTTGCCCAGGTGTAACTTTAAGTTCTTATTTTCAGCCTCTGAATCAGGCCCTAAGCTACTACGCATGCCATCTACGTACAGAAATGATATGAACATAAATAAGCTACTACACGAAAGATGAAAACTACGTAACTGTGAATCCAGACCATAATATCTAAAGTCTGATAAAAAAATATTAAAGGTGCAATAGAGTCCAGAACTGTCATATGTTTAAAAAAATAACCTGACCGACTGGGTGGGCCAAGTGACTATTTTCTGCTGTCACATTCTATATTTCTATGTTTAGGCATAAAATTACAAGATACTGCTAAAATTAAGAAAAATTACTAACCTTGTTGTCCAAAACGCATCCAAAAATAAAGATAAATAAACCCTGTGGAACAAAGAGAATAACATGATTTATAAATGTATTATTGTAATTATATGAAACCCCATAAATAAAACTCAACCCCCAACTTGTCTTGCTAATATTTGTCTTTCTCATCCATTAAAGTCCAGTATTCTCAGGACAACTTATATCATCTGAGAGTGGAGTATAGAGGTGGAATGAGCATAGCTGGGTCTGTAATGAGAGGAGATTATAGGCACAGAGGGCCAAATCCAGACTTATTAGAGACAAGCAACATTTTATGTACGCGCTCGTAAGAATTCAGACCCGGATTCACAACACCATACGCGTTGCACATATGGTCTTAAAATACTGATAATAGCTACTACGCATGGGTAGTAACTATTTTATGTAATCTATGTATCATTTTGTTACGTAGATTGCGTATATGCTGTCTTTAAAGACCGCATATACGCAATCTATGTAACGAAACGTCACGTAGATTACGTAATATAGTAACTACGCGTATGTAGTACCTGTTGTGAATCCAGGTCTCAGTCTCCGTATGAGGGACTGGCACACAAATGATGCAAGACACAAATGAAAGGATTTCCATGCAGAATTCACGATAGGGTGCAGTCAGAGGTGGAACTAGTGAGTTGTGGACCCAGGTGCAAAAAATATGCTTTGGTCCTGATTATATAACAGGTAACCTGGTATAGAGCTTCGGTGTTGCGATGATGACAGCTGTGGGCCCTTGTATCACCAATGGTAGTTCCGTCCCTGGGTGCAGTACTTGTAACTGCCTTCTGCATGGAGAAGGTCAAAGGGGAGTGTCCTGATCTTCTCCATGCATAATATAGTAAAGCAAAGTCCATACCTTCTCAGCCGCAGACGCTGCCAATGTACGAACATTGCACTTAGGTCTGGAACCGGCACATGGAGCATGAGTGAAGGGAGGATGAAATCTACTTAGTATACAGCTCTAAAAGCAGCTTTCAATGGGTTTCATTTAATAGTAATATTTTTCAATATTACTGGAGAGGATCCCAAGATCCAGTTCTAATGCAATTGAATTCCTGGAAAATGGATGCACATCCACCCATCCATGTAAATGTGTGTGTCTGTCTAACTACAAATGTTCTTAGAGACTTTTATTGCTCTCTCCCCATAAAACCTATCTTTTTGTTACATTCTAGTTTGAATAGCTCTCAATTGCATTGACTCCTCCTTTAGGCGTACATAGTACAAATACATATGCACCGAGATATGCTATACTATCAGCAGAGATGTCACAAGCTTTTTGTTGGAAGGGGCAAGAAATTATTCTTGCCCTTGTAGCCTTTTTCCCTTGGCACCACCCCTTGTTTCCTCCCTCTCTCCTTGATGTGCCCCCCCCCCCCATTTGCTCCAAAATTACCCTACTGAAGCTTCTTCTCCTCTCTCTGCTCACTGAATGATGCTTTTGTGACTTTGGAGTAACCCCAGCATCATTCAGATGGGAGGGAGCTGCAGAGGAGCAGAAGAGACACTGACAGGACAAAGCACTGGCGCTGTGCAATCCTCTGCCGGCACCCCCCTATCTCATTCTGGATCAGGTCCTATGTTTTTTTTTATTTTTTAACACATGAAACCCCTTCCCAGTAGTTTTAGGCATTGTAAGATTTAAAAACACTTTGTATGTTTGTTTTGGTAGCAGACTTCAGTGATATTGTTGTCAATGTACAATCTTGCCAACGTTGACAAAATAGTTTCATGTATAGTACTATGTGTAGAATAGTTATAGATTCTAAAATAACTTTACCTGAAGAGGGTTGAGAATTGTAAAGAAGTATTGTAAAAATAGTGAACTTTGGTCAGCATACATAGGGATTCCCACAGCCCAAGTCAGCCCAAATTGTGGGGTACAGAAGAGAATCGCCTTCATCAGCTTCTTAAGCACCTCCTCATCCTCACTTTCCTCGGAGATGGACGGTCTGACAACTTTACTGATCACAACAAGGAGGACAAGAATATTTACCGACATAATCACTATAACCGGGATAATGAAACATTTTGAGGCGCCAGAACTTCCATCCAACCAACATGCATTGTGTTTCCTGTATCCATTTGGAGAAAATGCCAGATAAGTGCCCACAGCTTGGAGAAAATGCCAGATAAGTGCTCAGGGCTATAACCAGAGGACAAATGTATCCCAGCACAATGCAGAGGGCCAGGAATTCTCTCTTAGTAACATGGTGAAAAACAAACACTAAGCGACACACCAGGTATAATCCCTGAACCAAAGTCCAGCAGAAGAACCCCATGAAGGAAATATGACTGAGGAAGGTAAGAACCACACAGAGCTTCTCTTGATGATTTGGATTAATAAAATTAGAAGACAGAAATGAGATATTACTTATTAACAAGAAGACTGATATGTGGATGATGGTAATATGTCTATAACAAGCAATAACATTAGAGACTTGTGTGAGGAGAATTGCTTGTATTGCGATGCAGTTAAAAAGGGACCCTATGGAAATGGAAAGTCCAGTGTTGGTAATGTAATCCAGAATTACAGCATGGATGGTATTTTCCGGAACAGAGTCTGACATTAAGACAGAGAAGGAGGTCATGTGATTACAGTTACATTTGATGTTTCCACCAATCAGTAGTGAAGAACAACCCTCTGTAGACCATTTATGCAATGTGAAATCCCAAAATACACACACACCAGTGTTGTCACATGTACGGTTTCCACACGTGAAGTTCATTTTAATTTTGTTAATGGGATAAGTGATGTTATTTATCCTCAAAAGATCTGTCTGTACGACACTGGCAAAATTGTACTCTGTCGTTTTATTACTGTCAAATTTAGTAGAAAATGTTTTATTGTTTGGAATTAAAGTTATGGCTATAAAATTTATGTAACCGCCAGGAGCGTAATCTCTATTTTCACTGGGCAGCGATACTTTAATGTTTTGGTTTATGTCAATAGCACTATTGTAGATTACTTCATCTAAACTTTGAGCGTAGCAGAATACCGAAAACTGTCCAAAGGATAAGTCAAATGAATTGTTTGTAACCTCCATGGCTGAGAAAACATTTTCAAAGTTCTTTAATATGAGGGGACCGATGTTCAAATTGACCTCCAGTGGAGATAAGAAGACGTCATTATTTATCAGCATGCTGATAGTAGACAGCACTTCCTACAAAGGAAGAAACAGAATTACTCGTGTTGAATTTTTTATGTAAAAGGTTTTATAATGTGAATGAAAATAAAATCACAATTTCAAAAAATTATTTACTAATTTGTGAATGAATTTTTTTTTTGTTTTTGTTGTTTTAAAAATACATTTCTCTGTCCTGCTATCTTACTATGGCCAAGGTACCAACCCTTCTGGGATTTTCTCTAGCATATAAATATGTAATACTCCAATATATTTAGTTTTCCAAGCACTGAATAAAATTGCGGGAGTAATATGCATGGGGCTGATCCAGTTCCTTCTCCACACTGTACAAGCTATTAAATGTCATGAAATCTGCACTAATTAATCGAAGTGTATTGTAAAACATGCAAATATAAGAGCAAGGGCCCAGATCCAGCCCCCCGCACGCTTTACGCGTGCGCGGGGGTCTGTAGGTACGCGCATGTAGCGGGAAGTACAAACCCCCTGCAATCCCCACAGATGGTAGTAAATTTGGACACTTACATGTCCAGATTCCTACCTTAAATTTTTACCACTAGACCTTACAGCCGCAGACCTAGTCATAACGGGGCTTCCCAAACCCCTCATGTACATGGCTATCTCCACGTTACGACTATCGTAAATTATGGGTCTACCCCTTATGCGTACTTACTGACATACGTAACAATGTTACGCACGTGGAACTTATGGCGCGCGCATGCACAGATATTTCTAGACGGGTGACGCAAATTACTTGCATAAGTCCCCCGTCATACTTAACTTTGGATCTGGGCCAAGGACTCTTCAGACACTGGGACTGAACTGGGTTTCCCTTAGTCAGTTAACTTTATAAATGTAAACAAAGTACAGACAGTTGAGGGTTGGGTGTCCGTGGTTAAAATCCATATACTTAGATATCTGCTGATCATTTTTCAGCAACATATAAATGGAAGATCTGGACAATGCTTCTAAATGCTGCCAGATGCCCCCAAAGATCACTAGAAGCCCCCCTTGCTTCACAAAATGTGCTGCATAACATAATCAAGAAATCTCCATCTACCTCCATGGCAAGTCCCATTCGTCTGACCAGACTTGGCTCCCATATAATAATGTTTCCTCTTAGACCCCCTTCTCCTGGAGAACTCTTGGGGCTTCATTTACTAAAGTCGCTTTTGCTCAAAGCGCCTATAATCCTGGGACTTTGGCAGCGATTATGCAATCGCCGCATTCACTAAAGGCAAAGTCCCTGGACTTGAACCTTTAGCAAAAGCGACAAGGCAAACTTCGCTGGACCACAATCATTCAACTGTTTGCCTTGTTAAACACTACACAACGGTTTTCCGGATTCCCTAAAGGTAATTTTACAAAATCGCCTTTAGTTCGTCCATAAAGCGCTTTTTTAAAAAGCGCCTTGTGTGTGTGTGGCACTTTCATTGAAAGCACCACTCACTTTAGTTGAAAAACACATGTCAATATATTTGACATGTGTTTTTTACATTTAAAATAACAAGCGCATCATGGTTGAATCCCTTAGTATGCATGCGCTGATAGTGCTACAAGGCACAGCATGGCTTGGATCAGGCACTGACACGTGTAGAAGGATGTTACATGCTGGAATCAGGCACTGACATGTGTAGAAGGATGTTACATGCTGGGATCAGACACTGACATGTGTAGAAGGATGTTACATGCTTTCCGGTTACTAGCATCAAAAAACGATCATGTTTTGTATCCTGCACATGTTGGAACGCCATCATCAGAATCAACGTGATCCCATATTTCAGAGGGGTGCAAATGAATTAAAATGTTATGCATACAGGGCAAGTACTGGCTGATTTCTCTTTGCACACAAATACTGAACAGATTTATTTTTAAACTTCAATTAAGAGTTTAGTTACAAAACATCACCTCTTAACTCATTCTGTTTGCGCTTTTTATATTTACCTCCTCCTGCAGTTTAACATGGTTTTGCCAACGTGCAAATTTGCCCCTTTCTTTTTTTGCTGTTACTTCCAAATCTGGATCATCCGCAGAGAGAGTGCAAGATGAAGGGAGGAGGGTTTAAAACGTGACATTGCGGTTTAGATGCTTGGGGCCTTATTTACAAAAGTCGATTGCTAAAGTCCTGGGTCTTTGCAGGCGATGATGCAATTGCCGTATTCACTAAAGGCAAAGTCCCGGGGCTTTAGCCTTTAGCAAAATCAACCAGACAAACATCGCTGGACAAAAATCGTCCAGATGTTTCCCATATAAAATATACAACTCGTCGTATTCACTAAAGGCTATTACACTAAATCGCCTTTAGTTCGACGGAAACGTGTCTTATGTGTGGGGTGCTCTCAATGAAAGCGCCCGACACTGAACCTTAAAAACACATGTCAATTTACTTGACATGTTTTCCAGTGTACAAAAGCCAAGCGCAGCATGCTTGTAAGGCTTAGCCAGGCTGCGCTGATAGAACTACAAGGCTCAGCATTGCTGAGTCTTGTAGTAATATCAGCATCAGCATGGTAACCCTTATAACCATGCAGCGCTGTGCCCGGTGTAAAAAAAAGACAGTCACATATAATCACAATAAACATTACATTAAAATACATGTAATAATAATAAATACATTTAATATGCATAATATGTCCCTATATAATTTTAAAAAAAATACGGGTGTCCACACTGTATATTAAAAAGCATTTTTTGTATTATAGTGTGTTTTTTCTTCTTGGGAAGAGTTGTTTGTAGTTTTCTACATATTCAATATTCAATCTTCATCTGTATTTTCTGTATTTTCTTAACGAAGAATCTTCTTTTCTTGCTTGCAGACTCTTCTCCGGTGCAGAGCTGAGGAAGCTTCGGGGCTTCAGTGTTGATCTTCGCCCTCTTGCAGCCCTTGCGACAATCTCCGGGTCCTTCCAGCTTGAGGGTGACACAGCTAGTGACCATTCCATCACTAGAGGTCCCCCTTTTATAGAAATAATGGCGTCATAGACACTAGAGCTGTCACTAGAGATCCACAATGTCTGTGACGTCATTATTTCTATAAAAGGGTGACCTCTAGTGACGGAATGGTCACTAGCTGCGTCACCCTCAAGCTGGAAGGACCCGGACATAGTCGTAAGGGCTGCAAGAGGCCGAAGATCAACACTGAAGGCCCGAAGCATCCTCAGCTCTGCACCAGAGAAGCGTCTGCAAGCAAGAAAAGAAGTTTCTTCGTTAAGAAAATACAGATGAAGATTGAAGATGTAGAAAACTACAAGAAACTCTTCCCAAGATAGAGGACATCTTAACGGTGAGTAATTACTATTTTTTAATATTTATTGAAACGCACTATAATACAAAAAACGCTTTTTAATATACAGTGTGGCCATCTGTATTTTTTTTTAATTATAGTAAATACATCTGTATTTTTTTTTTATTATAGTAAATATACCCCTTGGAGTCAGATTTACTAAGCTGCAGGAAAGGAGAAGTGGAGATGTTGCCCATAGCAACCAATCAGATTCTAGCTCTCACTTTCCTATTATATACTAGAAAAGTCCGCTAGATTCTGATTGGTTGCTATGAGCAACATTTCCACTTTTCCTTTCCTGCAGGTTAGAAAATTTGGCCCTTTGTGTTTGCTTTTTTGAGATAATAAAATAGTTTATTCTTTAACTTTGCATTAGATCCAGGAATTTTCGGGGTCATGGTAGATTTGGTAGTCATCATTAACAAAACACAAAATTGGTGCTAGACCAAATTGTAGTTAAAAAATAAAATGAAAGCATTTGTAATATATAATGCTCACCCACAGTGCTTCCATATTAATTGTGATATTCATTTCTCCGCATTTCTCTGTGACGTTGGCTAGAAGGGACAACATGAACTGTACTTCTTTACTTCTGAACCCAATAACAGACCTGTCAACGGTATAGTTGTAAATTTGCTCTATGGCTATAAATGGGTCCTGAGGATTATAAAAATGCAGTGTTATTATTAAATAAATATTAGCACACAAACAATTAGAATACAATATTAATATACAGCACACATTAACAATTTATAAAGTACATAAGCTATTCAGGAAAGATAGCGAATGCTTTTTATTGAAATAATATATGGAGTTTTTGAGTTATTAAATGCATGTAAGAAACCCTTGCTTGTGGCAATGTTGTGCCTGTTACCGTGATCATCAATTTTTTCACAGTGACTGAGTCAGAAAACTATTGGGAAAAACCTTGTAATAGTCTAGCAATCACAGTTGGACATCAAAGGGACATCAGTAATATGACACACTTACTTCATCTAATCCAGCCTCCAATGCATTCAGTTCTGATTGTGAGTCTAGTTATTGGAGAAACATAAATATTAACTTAGAAGATTCATTTATGATGGAGGATTACAAGGGTTTATAATGGTTAGGATAGAATTCATATAAAATAGATACTAGGCTGTTTGTACAGTTATGCTCGGTTAAACCTTTCCCAATATCAGGGAGACTTTTGCTATGCATGGCAGGCCCATCTGCTGGGGAAAGTTGAAATCATTAAACATTTGCTTACTTGCCAATTAGCAGCTAACGGCTAACGGCTACCTGCAGAGATCAGACAATGGAGCTGACATTGGGCCTGATCCAAAACTACGGTTCCCTGCGATTTTACGCATTGCGGAGACGTAAATTCGCAGATTTGAATGCACTGCGCATGCGCACCATAGAAAATATGCACATTCACGTAGCGTAAATTTGAACGTATGGGTGATTCACGTATGTCTCACGTAAATACTTACGTATGGGTGTGCCAAATTTACGTTAGTCCAAAATACGTCTGAAATACGTGAAGGAGGCGGGGGGTGGTATTTAAAGTGTACAGTATGGGCGTGCTAAGCTGCGTACGTTCACATAGTCAATACGTCCGTTAGCGGACGTACTCTGTTACGTTTGAAAAAGTTAAGGTAGGGTTTCGGCAGCGTATCTTCACAAAATACGTCAGTGCAAGGGGTGTGCCGAGGGGAGTGTAACGAATTTACGCACACGAAAATACGCTCCGCGAATAAACGTACGGCACACGTAGTTCTGGATCTACCCCATTATCCCTTCGGTGTCCTACAGAAAGAGCGTAAGAATCACCCTTTAAATTGAATGGGTGATGTCAGCTCCATTGTCTGATCTCTGCAGGAAGCCAGCACCCGCTAAGAGGTAAATAACCATATTTTTTAAAGATTTACTAATCGGCAGCAATTTAGATTACCCACCTGTTATGAAATGAATCCAAGACCAACTGTATATTGTAACTGGCAAACCGCTGTATACAGGGGCTGATTGGCTTCAGGACTTACAGTGAAAGCTAGGTTGAGGTTTTCCAGAAGACCTTCTATTGTTTTAAAAGTGTTTTGTCAGTAACGGGTGGAGATCACTAAGACACTGACTGTTTTGAATGAGAATATAGTAGGGGGGTCTGATAAAGGCACTGACCACCACCACACAAGTGTGACAAATAAAGAAAAATAAATGAATCCCCAGAGGGTCCCAGTTTTGTACAGTAGTCTTCATTCGCCGCTGTGTCTCCAGTTGTCTGTGTCCTCCGTGCTTACAGGATCCCATTCCACCAGGCTGTTTTGGAACTCCTCCAGCCACCTGTAAGCACAAGTCTTCCATCCACATGGTTACAGAGCAGTGTTGCTTACTTTTATTTGGATCTTAACATGTTGTCTTTTTAGTTTTCAAGATGTCGTATCCATGTTTAGTGTTATAATAAAACTTTGTTGTATTTTTTTTATCTCCGTTGGACGAGTTTCTCTAATTGGTTTAAGAACTCCTCATGGATGTTCCCTCCAAAATTATGGCTTCATTGAGAGGATATTGCCATATTGATTGTTTTAACACCTGCTGGACTCATACACATTCCCTTTATTTTACACTGGGACCCTCTGGGGGTTCATTTATCTTTCATTATTTGTTACACTTGTGTGGTGGTGGTGGTCAGCGCCTTTTTCAGATGCCCCCTCTCCTTTGTTTCCATTTGTTTCTTGGAGGTGTAGACCCTCTAGGATCTGAGACAGGCAGCAGATCCACTTTTAGCACAGTCTACACCTTTCTCTATAGTTTGTTTCGACAGAGGGTCATAAGAATGTTCTCTGTGTTAAATGGTGGTCTAGAGGACGAACTTTGTATTGGTTGATGGTCTCTAGGAGGTTAAATGCATTGTATAGAGACCACTATGAATCTCTTTATTTTATTATAATATATTAGTTATCGGAGAACATTAGACATCAGTTCCTACCCCAGTGGAACTACATACTAAGATCCCTAACACATGCCTACATCCACACACACACACTAAGGATAATTTAGTCCGCTGCCAATTTACCTACCAGCATCTTTTTTTTTGCATGTGGGAGGAAACTTAAGCACCCGGAGGAAACCGATGCAGACATAGGGAAAACATACAAACTCCACACAGATTAGGCCTCACTACTCACTGAGCCACTGTGCTTATTAAGATTCTTTATTCTGTGCTAATTCAGTTGATTTTTTTGTTACTCCACCTCATGTGGCCTCTTGCAGATAATTTTTTAAGGGCCACTTTAAGTTCCTATTTCAACAATATACTGTGTATTGTGTTAGTGCATGGAAAACTATTTGATAAAATTATCAGGAAAAAAAAGAAATATATTAATGCATTCTCAGTGAAATCAATATCATTGAGATCACTGATTGGATGCTTTGCAAGTCCCTGTCTTTCCCCTATACAAGACAATAAAGTTATAAATTATTACATGACTGCACATCCATGGCGTGGAGTCCGAAGCCTTTAACGTTGCCCCTAATGATAGGCTTCCCTGCAGACACTAAGCAAGTCACGGCCCCTGGAGCCAGCAGGTGCAACAATGGAGCGTGACAGTAATAATCAAACATACAAGATGCAGAGATACATAAACACAAATAGGAATCATACAAACAATATGAGAAAATACAGATATAGGCAGGAATTTACCAAGATTACACATTCACATGAGAAATAATAGCTTGCATACACAGAAACAAATAGGAACTAGATCACATCCATGTGAAAGGGTTAACAGCATATTAATGCAATGACCAGCAACGTGATCACTGAGAGGCTGTTCTAAGTACTAACTACTCAGGTGCTGATAATTAATTAAAAGGAAATGATTCAAACAGAAGGCCAAGGGGTAGATAAGGATAATGACCCTGATTCAGACTTAGACTTGGAAGGGGACTTATGCATACAGTTGATACTCGAAAACTTAGAATATTGTGCAAAAATTAATTTATTTTGAGCTCTGGGACCTTGGTTTCCAAATGAGATGCAAAATTTGCTCTCATCTGAAAAGATGATTTTGGACCACTGAGCAACAGGCCAGTTCTTTCTTTCTTTAGCCCAGGTAAGATGCTTCTGACGTTGTTTGTTGTTCAGGAGTGGCTTGATAAGAGGAATATGACATTTGAAGCCCATGTCCAGGATCCGTCTGGGTGTGGTAGCTCTTGATGCACTAACTCCAGCTTCAGTCCACTCCTTGTGCAGCTCCCCCACACTTTTGAATGGCCTTTTCCTGGCAATCCTCTCCAGGCTGTGGTCATCCCTGCTGCTTGTGCACCTTTTTCTTCCACACTTTGCACTTCCACGTAACTTTCTATTAATGTGCTTTGATTCAGCACTTTGAGAACATCCAACTTCTTTTGCAATTTCCTTTTGAGGCTTTCCCTCCTTGTGGAGGGTGTCAATGATGGTTTTCTGCACAACTGTCAGGTCACCAGTCTTCCCCATGATTGTGAATTCTACTGACCCAGACAGAGACCATTTAAAGGCTCAGGAACCCTATGCAAGTGTTGTGGAATAATTTGCTGATTAGAATGTGACACTTTGAACCTACAATATTGAACCTTGTCACATTATTCTAATTTTGTGAGATTTTGATTTTGGTGTTTTCAGAAGCTCTAAGCCATAATCATAAAAATGTATACAAATAAAGGCTTGAAATATCTCACTTTGCATGTAATGAGTCTAATATTAGTCTAATTAGTTTCACCTTTTAAGTTGAATTACTGAAATAAATTAACTTTTGCATAATATTCAAAAGTTGAGTTTCACCTGTAACTCCCCTTGACATGTAACATGGGCGCATATGTAAAAAGTTTCAAAAAGGGCCATCACTTAATATCCACATGTATAAACCATCCCGCCATACAGGTGGGATAAAGTATGCTAATTAAGTGTCGAGGTGGGAAGAAACAGTTCCGCACAGATCTGCATCCATGCAGACAAAGATAGGTAAGGCAGGGTAGGGCTCTGGACACTTAAGTGTCCAGAACTGTGTAAGAAGGAGGACAATGTCAGGGATGTAAATTGCGCAGAGCTCTGAATCTGGTTCAATGTTCTAATATCCAGGAGGCACTCATTAGTCTAAGATTGCCTCTAGGGGTGGATTAGGATGCTACAAGTCCTACATAGGATAACATAAGAGCATCTCTTAAATAATCTTAAATACTCTTAAATATTGTGTTGCTTTATTTTAGCTATTTGAGCTCGTTATTACATCATCTTTTCACTATTTAAGATATGCAGTAAAAAAAAATTAAAAACCCCAAGTAACTTGTGCAAATGCCAACGTGACTTACCTGGAGTCGTGGATGGTTCTTCTGTGGTCAGAGGGCAATCACCTACTTTAGGCTTTCCAACTATAATAAGAAAATATGAGAATCAATTTCACTTTTTCCCCCACATATTAAAACATAATTATGAAAATTACCATCGCTTCACTCCCCCCGATACTCCCCCTTGCCCCAGCGTATTCACACTCGCTTACACCGGCTGAAGGCTACCCTAACTTCAGCTGGCGTAAGTGAGTGTTAATACACTGGGACGGCGGCATTGCTACGCTAACGACGCCCTCCCAGCCTCATTACCCTCCCTTCCCCCGCCTACCTGCACTAACTGCAGCATAGTTACTACGCTGCTGCTAGGAATGCCCGATCCATTGAGTGTTTCCGTAGCTACGCTAGGCAACATCTGCCCAGCATATGCACAGGTCGGCTTTTAAGCCAGCATGGGTCTGGATACGGCCGTTTTACGCTGCCCAAACCCTACCTTAACTTTTCTGAGCGTAAGTACCGACGTACGTAATGGATTCACGTGCGTAACAGACTAACCCTGCCCATACTGTACGATTTTAATGCCTCCCTCTGCCTCCAAAGCGTAATTACGGGTGTCGTATTGATGCCCCGCCCCTTCGTTAGTATTTACGCTTATGGTACGTATGTTCAGCATTACACGGCGTAACATCTGACGCGCGCATGCACAGTAAATAGAAATGGGCGGATTTACGTCATCGGCTAGTGTAAATACGCTAGCGTACTTAGCTAAGGATCTTGCCCAATGTCATTTATTATTATGGGCTTATTTCCATTGTCAAGCATATCCACCATTTTTACTATACATGACAATGTAGTACCCTGCACTTGCATTTTGGATCTCTGGCGTTCATATCTGGGAACATAGTTACAGTGCGATTGGCTGTAATGTGTCTGTATGCAAACTGTCGTATTTTGAGCTTTGGTTGTGTACAAGTCTTAATCGCACCTAAACAGTTAATTAATTGTGTGGGGTTTTACAAAATACTGGATTTTTTTTTGTATACATGTCTGGACCAGGCCTATACCTTTGCTACAGTTCTCTTCTTTTATGTTTAAAGAAGGAAAAGTCAAGAATGTGCCCATACCTTAACACTCAAAATAATATTCTTAAATCTCTAATATCCTTCAGTTCTTTTACACATCATTTATATAATTAGAAAATGCAAGATTTATAACCACAATGGCTTCATAAAATGTTACACTTAAGGACAGATTTACTAAGCTGCAGGAAAGGAACAGTGGAGATGTTGCCCATAGTAACCAATCAGATTCTAGCTGACATATTCTAGTATGCAATAGGAAAGTGAGAGCTAGAATCTGATTGGTTACTATGGGCAACATCTCCACTTCTCCTTTTCCTGCAGCTTAGTAAATCTGGCCCTAGGACATGAAAGTTTTCATCATGATGTACCTGCACAGATGACTCCGGCATCTCGAGCGTGAGTGCACATGCTTCCTCCCAAGCCTAGGCTTTGGCAGTCCCACAAAAGTGCTTCATTTCCTTGACAGTTCACTTTATCTAGAACGATTGATCCATTTCCTTTCCCATAATAGGCACCTGTACGAATGGCTTTTGCCTTTCCACAGCCTAGGTGCCGGCATACCACTTGTGCATTCTTTATACCCCATTTTCTATCACACACAGTTCCCCAGGCTCCATTCCAGTAGACTTCCACCCGACCGGAACATCGAGTTCTTCCATTGACCAGCCTCAAATCCATCTCTGGGGTAAAAACAATATATAAACACATTAGTCATGCACATTTTTTTTGTTTGATACAGATAAATATATGTCTTAAACATGTTATGTTATAAGATAATATTTGCGCGGATTCACGGATCCTTATTTACTACGTAGGCCTTTTTTACGCACGCATGTAGCAAGGCAACACCCATGACACTCCTGGCATGGCCTGTTTTTCGGTGACATACGTCGTCATAGTGCACCCTGATCTGTACTTGTGTACTTACGCGCATATATTACTAACCACACCCTCAAAAGGCCATTTAAATGCCTCCCCCCACCCACTTTCACGTAACTTTCACCGTATTGAAAACAACCACGCCCCTCTGTACGTCTGTCCCTAAGTGCGATTCACAAGTACCGTGCCTAAAGTGGTTACGTGTGTAAATACTACATAATATGCGCGGAAAATGTTACTATGCATGTGCAGTTAATCCACTCCTAAATATATGCACGCAATCCGCCGCAAAAACGGATCTGTGAATACGGCCCGTTGTCTGTTACTTCTTAATAACCCTGTCCCTCGTCATTAGCAGGTACTTTTCAATTAGACACACTACATCCTGTTCCCCTCTGTTCTGCTGCTGCTGCCGTGTCACAGATTATCATAAGCCTTGTACATCAAATGCTTCAAACAGGATTTCAAACCTCACTACAATACCCTGCTGCTCTCCTCCTAAACCAACTCTTTGGTGTTATTGGGTGCAAGTGGGTATAAATAATGTGGGAGGTAAGTGAGGGGTAAGTAAAAAAGAGCTGGGATTTTGAGGGTGAAACGTTATAGGATAATATTATGACAATGGGATTATAGGACTGTACAGATTGAAAGGCTTCATGTATTAACACAAAGTTGAAGTTTAGGGTTGAAAGTCAAGTCTTCAGAAGGGACACAGAGGATTCAGGCATATGTAATAAAAGGGTGTGGTTAGCCACAGGGCTGCTGTCATGAAATGCGGGGCCCGGGACCCAGCCACTGGACCCTGCCCTCTATGTGACATCATTGGTGATGTCACATAGTGGCGGGGCGGGGCAAGGCAGATACAATTTAACAGCAGGTCGGTGCGCAGGGAAGAACTTTCCTGCGCATTGGCTGGCTACTGAATAGCGCTGAGCTGCAAGTATTGGGGGTAGTATACTACCAATACTTGCTGCTACAGAGCTAGGTAAATATCAGCGGGACCCCATCAGATCCGGGCCTGGGACAATAGTCCCGGCTGTCCCACCCTGATTGCAGTTCTGGTTAGCCATTACAATGTACCGTATTGTGAATTCTGGCAATGTAGCTGTAAAAGCATTTATTTCCAGCTCTATTAAAGACAATGAACACTGCAAGGAATTAAGATTCGATTACTGCAAAAGTGACATGGAATATACTTATATTACTTATATTATAATATACTTACTATGGAGAGAGACAGGGTGTATGGTAACAGTGCTCGGTATGATCAGTCACACAGCAGTGTTACTACCAGGACTGAGGGGTTATTACTATGGAAAGAGACAGGGTGTATGGTAACAGTGATCAGTGCTGTGTACGATCAGTCACACAGCAGAATTTCAACCAGGACTGAGGGGATATTACTATGGAGAGAGACAGGGTGTATGGTAACAGTGCTCAGTGCTCTGTATGATCAGTCACACAGCAGTGTAACTACCAGGACTTAGTGGATATTTATATAGAGAGCATACCTCCCAAGTGTTCTAGCTGGACATTCCCGCTTTCAGGGGACCGTCCTGCTGTCCCGCCCACCTCCCAACTTGTCCCAAGAGATCAGACTCTCGGAACAAAGTTGTTGCGTTTATTTTTTTTGTAAAGCCCATGCCACTGGGTATGTGACAGGGCTTTACACTGCACAGTACAGGTAATACAGGGATCCTACGGGAACCCTGTAGGACCAAACCTGTTACTGTGAATGGCAGTGAACTAACCTATGCGGTCACTCCTGTAGGAGCCCTGTATTATCAGTACTGCACCACATGACTGCAGATCAGACCGACAAGGGAGCGACAGAGAGAGGGAGTGACACAAAGGAAGGGAGAAGATGTCAAAGGTAAGTAACAGAAGACATGGAGGCTGGACATAAAGGACAGACATGGAGGCTAGCGTTACAAGGGGCAGACATGGAGGCGGGACATTAAAAGGGGCACACATGGAGGATGGACATTACAAGGGGCAGACAATGGGGACTGGACATTAAAAGGGGCACACATGGGAGCTGGACATTATAAGGAGCAGTCATAGAGGCTGGACATTAAAAAGGGCTGAAAATGGAAGCTGGACATTTAAAGGGGCATAAAATGGAAGCTGGACATTAAAAGGGGCAGACAATGGAAGCTGGATATTAAAAGGGGCACACATGGAGGCTGGAAATTAAAAGGGGTAGGCAATGGAATCTGGACATTAAAAGGGGTAGACATGGAGGCTGGACATTACAAGGGGCAGACATGGAGGGTTGACATTACAGGGGGCAGATATAGAGGCTGGAATTTATAAGGGGCAGACATGGTGGCTGGACATTATAAGGGGCAGACATGGAGGCTGACCGTAGCAAGGGGCACACAAATAATAAAGAGGCAGATATGGAGACTGGATATAATAATAAGGGGAAGACGTGGAGGCTGGATAAAATATAAAGAGGACATTGAGGATGGACTTTACAAGGGGCAGGCATGGAGGCTGGACATTATAAGGGGCATACATGGAGGCTGGACAAATAATAAATAGGCAGACATGGAGGCTGGACATTACAAGGGGCAGACATGGAGGCTGGACATTAGAAGGGGCAGACAAGGAGGCAGGACTTTATCCTTATAAAAATGGAAATTATAAGGGGAAAACATGGATTCTGCACATTATAAGGGGCAAACCTGGAGGCTGGACAATTAATAAAGAGGCAGAAATGGAGGCTGGACATAATAATAAGGGGAAGACATGTAGGCTGGTCATAATAATAAGGGGTAGACATGGAGGCTGGACATTATAAGGGGCAGATATAGAAGCTGGAAATTATAAGGGGCAGACATGGAGGCTTGACATTATAAGGAGAAGACATGGAGGCTGACCATAGAAAGGGGCAGACATTGAGGCTTTACAAATAATAAAGAGGCAGATATGGAGACTAGATATAATAATAAAGGGAAGACATGAAGGCTGGACATAATAATAAACGGCAGACATGGAGGCTAGACAAATAATAAAAAGGAAGACATGGAGACTGAACAAATAAACAGGGGGAAGACATACGGAGACTGGACATAATAAAAATAATAATAATAATAATAATAATAATAATAATAATAATAAGGGGCAGACATAGAGGTAGGACAAATAAAGAGGCAGATATGGAGGCTGGACATATGAATCCTGGAAAAATAATAAGGGGCAGACATATGGATGGCAGGCCTAAAAATAAGATGCAGACATATGGATGGTTGATAAATAAAAGAGGCGTGCACTAGACTCGCTGGTCTGGGTGGTACAAGACACATCCATTTTCCCAGACACACCCACTGGGTGATACAAGACACACACCCTCTACTAGGCCACAAAATTTTGTCCCTCTTCTGAATTCCTGAATGTTGGGAAGTATGGGAGAGAGACAAAGTGTATGGTAACAGTGCTCAGTGTTTTGTATGATCAGTCACACAGCAGTGTTATTACCAGGACTGAGGGGATATTACTATGGAGGGAGACAGGGTATATGGTAACTGTTAAAAAGCAATTTTGGAGGTAGTCAATATACTAATATTAGATATATAAATATTATGTATCTATATATATAAAAGACATTCTGCTCCGCACCGTCATGCGCAGTAGCGTCCACACGAGGACACAATGGGGAGGGGCAGAAAGAAAAAAAAACACACACACACAGACCCACACTCCCCCCTTCCCCCTTTTACTTACCTTTAGCGGCGACAGGAGGATCCCAGTATTGGGACCTGCTGCCTGCTGCCACCTGCCCTCTCCTCCTGCCCGCACTGAAGTTCTTGACACATTCAAGATGGCGGCCGGGGTCGTTTCTTAGGACCCCCGCCACCATCTTGAATGTGGCCGAAACTTCCTGAATAAGGAAGTAAGTTCCAGAATGTGGAGATGGTGGTAGCGGATGAGGGACCAGCTACCACCACCTCCACATTCTGCAACTTACTTCTGCATTCAGGTAGTTCCTGCCACATTCATGATGGTGGTGGGGGTCCTAAAGAAGGACCCCAGCTGCCATCTTGGATCAGGCAGCAACTTTTAAAACGCAGAGGTAAGGTGGTGGAGATGGTGGCAGGGGATGCCTCCTCTGCTACCTAGCAACAGGGCTGTTGCTAGGTAGCAGAAGAGGGACTCACCACCGCCATCGTGAGAATGCCAGGGGGCTGGAACACATGGTGGGGGGGGCTGTAGACATGATGGGGATACTGGGGGTGCCTGGAGACATGGGGCCTGATCCAGACCTACGCCGATGCGCTGTGCTTACTAAAGCACAGCGTATTGGCGTTTACCGAAGCGTAACCGTGAGGTTACTAGTTGTGAGGGAGGGAGAGTTACTTTGCACTATTAGTTAGCCTAGGCTGTGTGTTTCTCTCCATATCAAGCCTTATATCTGAACATTTCATTTGAAACTTGCATATGTACTTGCTGGTTATATTGTTACAATTTGGAAAATTTTCATGCTGTGGAAATCGCTATTTGTTTATTTGTGTACAATACCAATTGAACTAAAGAGTTGTCAAGCAACTAATATATGTATGTGCAATAGTGTGTCGCTTTTGGAAATAAGAAAATTCACCTAATTTTTTGATTGATGCATAAAAGTGTCTTTTAATATGTGACATTAAAGAAATAATGTTTTAACTAGTATAATTGAGTCTGTCTATATGTATACGGTGTGCACTAGTTAATAGGTCCTTTTTTTGGGAGATCACCCTATTTGGTATTTTCCCTCCCCCCCTTTTTCTGTTCAATATACACAGGACCTCTAAGTAGCACCCGTAGGCTTTTGAATTAATAATATCTCTTCTCATATTTACTAATGACTGGTGCGACTATGTTTAAATTTTATATTATACTATATGCTATCTATTATACCTACTATATATACTTTATATAGTGTGTCTTCCCTAGAACCATATATTAGGGGTACATATTGGGTATATTAGGGGTAAGGAAATAGCACATACTATAATATTTAAAGGGTATTTTAGGGGTCTTGGTATGGCATACTATGCACTGTATACACTAGTATAACTTGTAAATATTATATGTACTATTATCAAAGCCATAATCTACCCAGTATGTTTTTTATATAGTGCTATAGTACTGATTTACTCCACATGTATTACAAGAATTTGGAAACCCCCCTTTAAAAATTCTGCGTTTGCCACTGCTTTAGCCCTGTCCAACCCTAAATCTTTTCCAGCCTCCACTGCAGCCCATGCAGTATGACATTTTCTGAGTGTAGTTCCTCGTGGGCTGTAGCAGAGGCTGAAAATACCTTTTGCAGATGGACCGGTACCAGCCGCTGGCGTGACCACAGCGCAGCCCAGCATACTCTGTACCACTGAGCTGCTCCTCCCCCTGTTGCCTGGCGGACTGAGTGGCGTGCCCATAAAGCAGCCTGACGCTCATGTGAGCGTTCACTGCACAGAGGGCGTGCCACAGGGGACAAAGAAGCCACGGAGGACAACAGGGTAAAAAGGGAAAAAGGAAGAAGGAGCAGCACATAGCCAGAGGGGGCAGGGCAGGGAAGGGGCATCATAGGGGCACAGAGTCTGGAGTTGGTGGCAGGCAGCAGGCTGGCAGCAGATGCTCAGAGGAGGGTAGGGCCATCAAACAATAGGGGCACTGGCACAGCCTGGAGGAGTTGGCAGGCTGGCAGCAGATGGTCAGAGGGGAAAGGGGCATCAAACAATAGGGGCACTGGCAATGTTCTAAAGTTTTGGTTACATTTTTATTCCTGGGAATGGATGGGCAGGGGCCCCTGTGCATTGCCCTGTGCATTGCTTTGCCCAGGACCTACAATTCTGTTAAGACGGCCTCGTCTCATCTATATATATATATAAAAGCCATTCTGCTCCTCACCGTCATATGCATGCGCAGTAGTGTGCACACGTGGACACTACGGTGCATACCCAACAGTGAGGGGCAGAAAAAACTAAAAAAAAAAAAAAAGCACACACAGACAGACCCACACTCCCCCCTTCACTTACCTTTGGTGGCAGCAGGAGGATCCCAGTATCGGGACCTGCTGCTTGCCACCGCCTGCCCTCTGCTCCTGCCTGCACTGAAGTTCTTGCCAAATTCAAGATGGCGGCCAGGGTCTTTTCTTAGGACCCCCGCCGCCATCTTCAATGTGGCAGGGACTTCCTGAATGAGGAAGTAAGTTCCAGAATGTGAAGATGGCGGCAGCAGATGAGGGACCCGCTACCACCATCTCCACATTCTAAAACTTACTTCCGCATTCAGGAAGTTCCTGCCACATTCAAGATGGCAGCGGGGGTCCTAAAGAAGGACCCTGGCAACAGGGCTGTTGCTAGGTAGCAGCGGACAGACTCACCACCGCCATTGTGAGAATGCCGGGGGGCTGTAACACATGGTGGGGGATACTGGGGGGGGCCTGTAAACATGATGGGGATAAGGGGGGGGCTGGAGACATGATGGGGTTATGAGGAGGGGAGCTGGAGACATGATGGGGATACAGAATAGGGACTGGAAACATGATGGGGATACACGGGGGAGCTGGAGACATGATGGGGATACTGATGGGGCCTGGAGACATGATGGGGATACTGGGATGGGGCTGCAGCATATGGTGGGGATACTGGGGTTGGGATGGGGAATACTGGGGAAGGGCTGGAGACATGATGGGGATACTGGTGGGGAGGCTGCAGCATATGGTGGAGGATACTGGGGGGGGGGATGCTACAGCATATGGTGGGGGATACTGGAGGTGGGATGGGGAATACTGGGGGAGAGCTGGAGACATGATGAGGAATACTGGGGGAGAGCTAGAAACATGATGGGGAATGCTGAGGGGAAGCTGGAGACATGATGGGGATACTGGGGGGTGGCTGGAGACATGAATGGACAATATTTTTTCCATCTTTATGACGGGTTTTAGACTAGTTATTATATATATTATATAATTGTTTAGATATAGATGCTTATTTACTGTTTAATCTTAGTATAGGACTTGTATGAGTAAATTAGTTAGTTGTGAAACAAAAGGGAATTCCAATAAAGATTAAAAAAACACTTTCAAGATGTGGCCAGCATGAAAAGGAGGAATACCAGGGAACAAATTCTGCTATCATGGACAAGACATTCCTGAACAATATCAAATTTTACCTTATTTTGAAAAAAAGGGTGTTGGGACAGTTCTTACATTTCAAAATGTAAGAACTGTGGAACGCCTATTTTACAGACTCAACCAATTGTTATATGACATGTGAATTTAAGATGCAGCCTACTTTAAAGTGACTATAAATGTAAAAGATTCTGACTTTTAAGGCAGAATTTCTAATTAGATATTTGGTGATAACGTTATCACAGTGCTTCTATTTGTTTTTATAAATAAACCTTTTTATATACTTAAAGTTCTTTTGATACAGACATTCAATTTTTTATTCATCAAGTGGAGGCACTGCTGAGATATCTTAAATGCAGAGTTTATGGTGAATTTGGAGGCTGTATGATTGCAATGTTGGGTGGATATTAGTGTTTTGTGAAAGAAGATAAGCTATATAATATGTTTCTCTTTTACAAAATGTACACCTTGTATTGCAAACTAGTAGCCTGTGTTGTTTTTCCATATATATCTGTGTTACAGATATAAGAACTTAATTAGTTTGTTTAGAGTTACTGTTTCATTGTTTTAAAAAATTTGAGTTTAAAAGTTTTGCATATTTCTGTCAGCCATTTTCCGAAACAATGTTTATATACATATATATTTCTGTTATTGGTGTATAGGCAATTAAATTATATTTGCCTGATTCAAGGAAGCTGGTATTGATAAACTGCTTACCAGAATGAATGTGTGTATAAGTGATGTGATAAGAGTTGAGATATTAAGAGATAATAAGTGGCTACCTATACCATTATATAAGAGTATAGAAAGTTTTACTGACTGCGGGTGCTAGTCAAAGGATTGTTACAGGTAAAAAGATAATAGGTATCTAAGCCAGACGTGGTGCCCGTGTGGACACATCCAGAAAATAGATTGGTGAGGGGCTATTGATAATGAAGGACTGAGGGACTTTATAGTTTAACATATAATGTTTGATATTATTTAGATATACTGATAACTAAATCTTGTGTGTTGTTTTACAGCAATCCTCTAAAGGTACCAGAGTGCTATAAACATTTCAGTACTAATCTGGAAACAAAGTATAAAACATAAATAAGTAAATAAATAAATAAATAAATAGTCGTAGTTTTTCTAGAATGGGATATGTAAGTCCTTGATATAGCCACAGCGAAACGCGCGTCTGTGTCTTTCCAGGTGCTGTTCCTGCCTCGTTGTGTTTGTCTCCGGTTTCTCCCCCCCTCTGTCCACCTCTCCTTGCCAATGGTAAGAATGTTCCGACTTTTATTATAGGGATATCTAGGTGCTCTGCTAGAGTGAAGCGTTGCCATGAGGCAACTTTATTGTTTTGCATTTTTACTTTATCGTTTTTATTTTCAAGACGACAGGGTCTCCTCCAATGCACGCAATTATGCTTACTTACCTGGCTATCAAATATTGTGGATAATAGTGGAGGGGAGCCGGAGACTCTCCCGCAGTTTCGCAGCACCGCACTACTGACTTAGTATTTTACTGATAATGGGGTAGATCCAGAACTCCGCTTGCAATCCGTTTACTAGCTTAGCGTATTTACATGTGCATACCTTCTATACACTCCCCTTGGCACACCCCTTGAATGTACGTATTTTGTCCGAGTTCCGCTTTCCAAACACTACCTTAATATTTGCCCACGTAACCGATGTCATCCGCACACGTACGGATGTGCAACATGTATTTACACAGCTAAGCACGCCCATACTGTACTCTTTAAATACAAACCCCCGCCTACATAGCGTATTTCAGACGTATTTTTGACTCACGTAAAATTGGCACGCCCACACGTACGGATTTACGCAACAAATACGTGATTGGCCCATACGTTCACATTTACACTACAATGCGGAGCGTATTTTCTATGGTGCGCATGCGCAGTACTTACCAAAACACGATTTTACGTGGCCGCCACGTGTAAATTCGCTCACAAGCGTTATTCTGGATCTGCCCCAATATCTGTAATTAAATCAACTAATCACCTCTCATTTAAACAGCTAATGGTCAAAATCCCTCTTTTACCCTTATATGATAAATTGATCTTAGCCACCACATAAGTTTTTACCGCTTGCTCTCTCTACTTACTTTATATGTTCTCAATAAATTTGTGGCAGTACAATCCAGCAACGGACTTATGATAATTGTATTATTTGTACTTTACAAACGGTTTCAATATACTCAGGTCTGGTATTGGGAGATTACATTAAGCTCTGCATATGGGCACAGGTATTAACCTACTTGATACCGATAATTGTGAGTTATAGTGATCTATAATGTCAACATTTTTGCTGGCCTTTACCCTGCCCTTTTCCCTCAATAATTTTAATCAGACCAATAAAGGGCACATTTTTTGACCCCAAGTTGTGCGTCATTAAGTGTGTTCTTTTTTGTCTAGAACAGCAACACTCCTTTTCTAGTTGCTTCACTAGACACCCCTCTCATCTACCTAACTGTCACATGACAGCACCCTAAACTGTACTTATAGGGCAATTTTAACAATTTCCTGACAAATTGTCTTGCACCCCATCTGAATATACTGTTTGTGCGGTATTTTTTCTTTTGTACTTAATCCTCAAAGGTACCAGAGTGCTATTAACATTTCAGTACTAATCTAGACACAAAGTATAATAAATAAATAAATAAATAGTAGTTTTTCTAGAATAGGATAAGTAAGTGGATTATTGTTTGATTCAAGGATTCAAGTCCATTTTATTAGACAGATTATAATTTCTTCTGGATTATTATTAGTTTATTTAAATAAAAAATGGTATGACTATAAATATTTATATTGTATAAAAATTGGGAATATGACTGCAATATTTGTTTTGCCATTATAAGATAAAATTTGTTTAAAGCATCTTGATTGATTAGGTTTAATGCACAGTAGGATGCACATCATTACTTAAAGAATTTAAATTTATTAATGGTTCATTCCTCTGTACTACCCTGAATTGACAGGATGTGTAACAGGAGTTATCGGGGCTCAGTGTGAACGGGTGCGGCGGATGCTACCCGGGTCTGCTGACCTGGGAATTAGTCCCGGGACATTTGCAGGGTTATTCCTGGGTCCGACCCGGTTAGCCACCAGTGTGAACGGTGCGACCCGGGTTTTTCAACCCGAGTTGCACAGGCACTTCAGCATTGGTGGAATTTATTACTATTGCCCTGGCAACAAGTGTTGCCAGAGCAACAGAAAACAAATTAGGCACTGTGATGACTCACAACTGGCAGGGTAGACCCAGGTCCCAGAATTTCCCGGGTCTGCCCTACAATGTAAACAGGGTCTGTGACCCTGGGATCTCCTGGTGACATGGCAATATCCCGGGTTCACAGACCTGGGATATTGCCAGGGCGGCAGTGTGAACACGGTATAAGTAGTACTCATAAGAGTATTTGAATTTAAATAATGAAAATATTAAACAAATTATAAGTATTTGGAATAGTTTATGGTCTATTATAATGATTTAAAGATATGACTTGTGGTTTGTATATGCGGCATTTAAAATGGTGGCATATTCGCAGCCCATTAAGAATTTTTAGAAGTGTTTAGTTCCTAGAAGTAATAGGCCCAATTGCACTGGGTAATAAAAGGATAAATTAAGTGCTATTGGAATAGTGAGCAGATCATTTCCAATTAAATGTTTTTTTCATTACAGATGATATGAATTTGAAGTTGAGTTAGTAATTTATGATAAGAAATTAATTAAAATGTAAAAGCTTTATTATCTCCAGGAAATTATAATTTGGAAGGTAAAGGAATATATTTAGGATATTGTCGGCATTTCCAGACTTGTTAAAGTCTATTAGTGAGCAATTAATTTTCTTTCTCTTATAGTTATAAGGTTTATCTTTTACTTGTTTGAAGAAAATTTCAAGAAAAAGTAATTCTAAAAGAATAATTATATGTCCTTCTTGCAGATGACCCATTCCAGTTAATACAAATTGATTTAATCCAAATTGTTATAATATACAGTATATATGTTAATCAATCATAGTAGTGTTTGTTATGTATAATTGTTTTATTTTACTATTGGGATACGGATATGAAACAATAGTGAATTTATAATTACAATTAAGGACATCATTTGTGAATTAGATTGTCTTATTGAACTTTCTTCATGACATAACTATGGGATTTATTTTCATTGGTTAACTTCTGATTAAATAATTTCTTAAGGTTATGTAATCAATATGTCTTGAAACAGCTTTGTAGTAAAATGATATCCCTTATGAGTAGTGGTTTGCCCGCATAAGCTGTCCAGCCTTCCACCATGAATGTAGTCTGGGAACAATCTCCTTTGTTGATAGGGTCAGTTAGGAGCTCCTTCAGGAGTGAAACACCATCGTAAGCTGGATTTTTTATTTTGTTTTATTATTTTTGAGTTATGAGGGAATGTTCTTTATAATATTTTCAATACACAGCCATAAACTCTAAGGTTTTGCAAATGCATCAGCATTGAAGGTGGTGGTGATTTACTTATGTCAATAATGACATGGACATGGTGACTGAAGGCAGTTTTATTTGGTAGTTACCCTGAGGGTTTCTTTTAAATAACTTTATACATTTGTGAATTTGTGAATAATGTTTTTGGTATGCATAATACTAATTTGTATATGTTTGTAAAATTTGGTTTAATAATTGGTGTGCATTCAATAATGCCACTTGCTTGGGGATAGTTTTTAATTTTAACTGTGTTTTCCTGTATGTCTTGACAGCATGTAATGTTGAAAGTTACACTGCAATATTTATAAATAAGAAATTATTAAAAGAACTTGTGTATAGATGTGGTGTACTACAAATAATTGAAAGTAATAGAGATATACATTTCATTGAGCAAGTTTTTCAGACAATGTTATAATTATTATGATTAAGAGTAAATTATATACCCATATAGATCATAAGTAAGTGATAATGTTGAAATATTTAATGCTATAATTAAGAATAATCTGAGTAGAGTGATGACGAACATAGGAAAATATTTTGTTAGAGGTGTTTTCCTCTCTAGTTCTATATAACTTCAGAATCATTCCCAGATGTTATTTTTAACTTTTCACCATATGCAATTTTGTTTGGACACAACAAAAGGTTATTATTTATTCACAAGAAGACTTAAAAAAAAGCATTCAAGATGTAACTGTCACTCATCTCAATCAGATACTTAAGTAGTTACAAAAGCAAGAAGAAACTTTGAAACTGATAGTACAACAAATGCCTATTGTGAACTGTCCTGATATAAAGTCAGAAGAATGTGTTATGGTCAGAAACTTTCATGCTCTAGTTGTTTGACAGATCATTGGGAAGGACCATACAAAGTGTTGTTAACTACAAATTCAGAATTGAATATTGCAAAGAAAGATATATGGATTCATGCATCCCAGTGAGAAGAAAAGTTAGTCGATCCAACAGTAACCTGGAAAGATGCAGAGACTAATAATAATAATAATAAATATAAGAAATTTGTTTCAGGACTCTAACAAAGAGTGGTTTGGGAAGAAGAATCTGACAAAGAAAAAGCCAAAGAATAATATCATTATTACAGTTACTGAACTATCACTATAGACATGACTTGTTCTTTGATTTTATTTCTTCTTTACATCTTATATTTGGACATTCTTTTTTTGGAACTAAGGACCCGATGGAAAGATCTGATGGTAATTTTGAAAAATGAGGGGTAATGTAGTAGTAGAAAATTTGACAGTCAAACTTGTCTTCATCATTCATTCTACTCACAATTAGTGACACATATAGTAATGACACATATTAGTAGAGCTAAAAGATTAGTACATGGAGATGAATATAAGAATTGTGGTGAGAAGGTTGCAACTGAAATGTATATATGTAAAGATTGTAATAATCCCTCTGAAGAAGGATGTGAAAAATGATGTAAGTGTAAGAGTAAAACATTTTCTAATTAGTAAAATAAGTACTATAGTACGATAGAACAGGTAATTAAATTAATTAATTAATGGGCATGCTTGCATTTTTTATAACAAGTGGATAATGAATATACAACTAATGGGCTGGATCCGGACCTTGTTAAGTGCATGAACTTAGTTACTCCTGGGCTAAACCATTTTGAATTCAGGGAGAGCAAAGGTAATTGTATTCTTTGCATGCAGTGATATATCTTTAAATTGCTTACTGCACAAAGATACTGACCAGCTTTACTATGACACTGTTATTTAGACTTGGGATAGGAAACATCACCTCTCAACACTGTTTTCAGCAGATGAAATATGACTCCCCTGAAATGAACATGGTTTAGTCCAGGTGTAACTAAGTTCATGCACTTAACAAGGTCTGGATCCAGCCCAATGATGGGAAGTTATTACTAAGAATGGTAGTTCAAATATATAAGTAACAAACAGACATGTATAAAAAGTAAAAGTAATGACAAATATATACTTAATTTAACAACATTTCATTATTTTTAAGGAATATTATATGTATGGAAAGTGAGAAAACAAATGGTTAGTGTTTAATTAAAATAGGAATATGTTATTTAATTAAAGGTATTCTAAAGTTGATATATTTACATATGCCGGTTTAAGGAAGGTCATTTGAGATAATTAATTATTCAAAGGTTACATTTACACATAGAAAATGGAGAAATAATAAATATAACATAGCACAGCTCATTAATGACTTATTGAATATTCAAATAATAAGATTCAAAAATATTAATTGAGTTTAGAGGATATACAATGTCTGGAAATAAATTTGATTAGCAAAACTAAAGAGTTAAAGATTTTTTAAAGATTTTTTTTTTCTAGTATAATGTAATATGAGATTTTAACATGAATTCATACATAATAAGATAATGTTAAATTATTAAATTTCTCTAATTAGTGGTATCCAAAATAATACAGTTAAATATGGTCTAAAATATAAATATATCACAAATGACACAATTTGTCTAAAATTGATTATTATCATTGGTATCATCACATGAATGATATTGTCAGATGAAGTACAATAGGATTCTGTCTGAATTGAACTCTTTCTTTTTTATTAAATCTATGGTTGATTTAAATATGTAAAATATTTCATATATTAATATGATTAATTTGGTTTAAATTAGTGATGTATTCATTGTAAAAGTTTTTATATTGATATAATGAATATTATTGATTGGACACTTTATAACATATGTATTTTAGTAATTCTGAATTGTTGTAATTAAACATTGGGTAAAGAAACAAAAAAAAGGGGAAGACCATATAGTATTGGATGAGTAAATAAACCTTCATAAAATATAGTGTGATGGTTGATTTAACTATCAAACCGGGAATTGTTAAAAAGCAATTTTGGATAAAGTCAATGTACTAACATTAGATATATAAATTATATGTATTATTATATAATTGTTTAGCTACAGATGCTTATTTATTGTTTAATTTTAGTATAGGACTTGTATGAATAAATTAGTTAGTTATGAAACAAAAGGGAAAATCAATAAAGATTAAATAAAAACTCCAAAGATGTAGCCAGCAGGGAAAGGAGGAATTCCAGGGAACAAATTCTTCTCGCATGGACAAAGACATTTCTGAACAATTTCAAGTTTTACCTTATTTGGAAGGAAAGGGTGTTGGGAATCTTACCATTTAAAATTCAAGGATGTGGAACGCCTATTTTCCACTCAACCAATTGTTATATAACATGTGGATTTAAGATGCAGCCTACTTTAAAGTCCCTATAAATGTAAAAGATTCTGACTTTTAAGGCAGAATTTCTAATTAGAAATTTGGTGCTAACATTATCACAGCGCTTGCATTTGTTTTTTTTATACTTAAAGTTCTTGTGATGCAGACATTAAATTTTTGATTCATCAGTAACAGTGCTTAGTGCTCTGTATGATCAGTCACACAGCAGCGTTAGTAACAGAGATGAGGGAATTTTGGAATAGTAAGAGAGGGCCATAATTACACGCAAGAGTGTGTTAGGTGTGGACAGATCCGCACCTAACTCACTGGTGCATCCCCTAACCCATCCCTCATTTTTAGGTACCTTATGGCACTTAAGAATTCCATAGGGCTACCCTATCTTACCGTGCGTAGTTTTCTTCTTAAAAAGGAAACTACACACGGTCAATGCTTCTCCCCACCCTCCCCGGCTAATCTAAATCTCTCCCCCCTCCCACTTCTACATAAACACTCCCCGAGGTGGCATAGGCCATCTCTTTCTAACTAAACTTACTATCTGACTGGTATGTAGATTGCAAATCTATGCACCTAAGAAGCCTTCTTAGGTGTGAATACGGTCAAGAGAGTGTGCGGATTTGTGTTAATAATGTAATAGAAAGGCAAAGTGGTAAACAATGCTTAAGAAGGTTGAATAATTTTATAAGCTTGTCTAAAAAGGTGAGTTATAAGAGAGGGCTTGAAAGTTTGGAGAGTAGAGGATAGTCTTAATGGGCAAGGGAGGTTATTCCTGAGACTGGGTGCAGCCCAGGAGAAGTCCTGTAACTGCGAATCAGAGCATTTATGAAGTGTAGAAGGGAGTTGTAAATCTTATGATGATGATGATGATGATGATGATGGATATACAAGTATGCAGGTGCAGTGTCGTTAATGGCTTTATAGGTTAGTAAGAGGATTTTGTATTTGATTCTGTAGTAAACAGGCAGCCAATGTAGAGATTGACAGAGATGACTAGCTCCCCATCATGTTGCTCCATCCCCCCCAGTATCCCCATCATGTGGCTCCAGCCCCACAGTATCCCCATCATGTGTCTCCAGCACCCCCAGTAACCTCATTATGTGTCTCCAGCCCCCCCCCAGTATCCCCTCATTATGTGCCTCCAGTCCCCCAGTATCCTAATCATGTGTCTCCAGCCCCAAAGTAACCCCATCATGTGCCTCTTGCACCCCCAGTATCCCTATCATATGTCTCCAGCGCCCCCAGTATCCCCATAATATGGCTCCAGCCCCCCCAGTATCCCCATCGTATGGGTCAAGTGTCCCCAGTATGTCTATGCAATCTCCCAGTATCCCCATCATGTGGCTCTAGCCCCCCCTGTATCCCCA
>WWET01004877.1:88047-107225 GCA_011038615.1 Limnodynastes dumerilii
TATATATATATATATATATATATACACACACACACATACATACAGTGAGGGGTATATAGGCCGGCTGTGAGCGGGTAAGAGGTGGTCCGTGCTGCTCTGAGCCATGTTAGGTACCCAGGGATGGAGAATGTGGGGGTCAAAGACTGAAAATAATAGTGGAAAGTTACTCCTGGGCAAAACCACGTTGATTTCAGGGGAGTCAAATTTCATCTGTTGCAAACAGTATTAGAGTTGAGGTGACGTTTACAGCCCAAGTCTAATCAGCAGTGTAAAAGTAAAGCTGGTCAGTATCTGTGTGCAGTAAGCAAAAACAAAGATATGTCCATATTACAAAGAATACAATTTACATGGTTCCCCTTAAATCAACATGGATTTGCCCAGGAGTAACTTTCCTCACTTATTTTCAGTCTCTGAATCAGGTCCCCTGTGCCTATTTTATAGTACACTTATCCAAGATGCACAAATTTGCCAACACAATTAGCTTTTTTTTTTTTTAACTCTTTAATTTTATCTACACGGGGAAAATAATTCATAGTGGACCAATAAATAAAGATGACTGAAAAAACTAATGATTCATTTTCTCCCTCTATTATAACATAGAGAAGTCATCCAGAATTAAATCAGGGAGAAAAAATAAATGAAAGGACAGAGAGAAGGTGCTGAAGGCATTATCTATTTTTTTTAAACATACACTTTGCTATATACATATATCTACAGTCCTTTGGTATCATATACTATATAAAAAATGTATACTGAACATTGATTCTTTATGGGAAACTGCTACATACTGCAGTAATCACTAAGACATAAACATTAACTTACCAGGGGAGCTGGGTAAAGGAAAAGACAACTCTGTTGAAGGTGGAGAGACTGGGTCGCAAATAGTTTCAAGATTTAAAACTGTGATAAGAAAATGTTCAGATTTAGTTTGGCATAAATTTATGTAGGAAAACATCCAGTATGCAAGCGCAGTTTCTGTAAATTGAAATGTGAACTTGTCATAATTTCTTGTCTGGTAGGTTAGTTAAGAAACTAATTCTGTCTACTCACCAAGCAATACGAAATTGTATTTTCTAATTCCAGGGGTAAATATCTAGGGCCGTATTCAGAGCTCTGGCCGCAATGCAATTGAGGCCGGAGTTTTGAGAAATGTGTGCTACTGCGCATGCACAGTAATTTTGTAACGTAATCTACGTTACTTCTTGCAACGTAGATTGCGTATATGCGGTCTTTAAGACCTGAAAGGTATCCGGAGAGATCAACAACTACTCTGTGTATAGGATCGGAACCTGCAATGTCTCCCAGGAAGAGATCTGCTGCAGCAGGTCTCTTACAAGAAGACAGTGGGGGGCGCCGATCATAACATAAACAGAGCGGTTGCCACTCCGTGTACTGCATCATTTTATTCCCT
Source organism: Limnodynastes dumerilii (assembly GCA_011038615.1). Taxonomy (NCBI): domain Eukaryota; kingdom Metazoa; phylum Chordata; class Amphibia; order Anura; family Limnodynastidae; genus Limnodynastes; species Limnodynastes dumerilii. Next base: position 89,459 of record WWET01004877.1, read on the forward strand.
TGTTTTTTTTTTATTTGCTCAGTTTGTGATGGGGTTTCAGGGCACCTCTGGAGGGGGATAGCAGGCAGAGGGGAGCACCTCTCTGGCTTGGCGCCCCTCTTCCTCACTTACCCCGCTTACTGGGTTCCTCCGGCCCTGACCCAGAACATCTTCTAATTAGCTCAAAATAGTTTACCGTTATTTAATAAGCATTTTCAGGAGATATTGTGCCTCTCATTTGGAACAATAAAGATCAGGTTACCTGCCATTCCTTAATATATTATTGTATCTTTACATTGACAAACAACTCTCCTTGAAGCTCTCTTATACCTACTGGATAGGTTCTATAGAACAATATCTCCTGGTAACTGTTGGTTTCAAGCAATGTTGCTGTCAATGACAATTCTCAAAGCTATTGCCTCCTTGTTTGAAATACACAAATACAATGGCTTAATAAGAACGTTTGCAAAATATGATTGTGTAACATAAGATACCACTTCATCCTTTTCCAAACCAAGTACAAGCCTATAATTAGCTACAGTATATATAAGGATTTTTGTATTCTTTAAACTCACATTACAGCCATTAGTAACTCTCCAGCTTGTAACACTGAGAGGACCAGTTATTTGATTTTAAATGGCTGTTGCTTAATAAGACTGGGCTGGATCCAGAATGAAGAATTTCTGCTGTCTTACATACATAGGGGCAGATCCAGAACTACGCATTTCCGCGATTTTACACGTGGCGGAGACGTAAATTTGCAGATTTGAACGCACTGCGCACCATAGAATATACGCACATTCACGTAGCGTAATTTTGAACGTATGGGTGATTCACGTATGTCTCACGTAAATACTTACGTGTGGGCGTGCCAAATTTACGTTCGTCAACAATACGTGCGTTTTACGTGTAGTAGGCGGGGGGTGGTATTTACAGTGTACAGTATGGGCGTGCTAAGCTGCGTACATTCGCGTAGTCTATACGTTCGTTAGCGGACGTATGCTGTTACGTTTGGAAAAGTTAAGGTAGGGTTTGGGTAGCGTATTTTGACAAAATACGCCCGTGCAAGGGGTGTGCCGAGGGGAGTGTAGCGCACTTACGTGCACGAAAATACGCTACGCGAATAAACGTACGGCACACGTAGGTCTGGATCTACCCCATAGACATTTAAAATGGACTTGGCTAAGCCCTTGCGTACAATTCAGTATTTTGCATGCACACAGATGCATGCGGATTACTTTATGTAGGATAGCAGGGGAAGTGCCCTGCCCTCCTGCATGCAGCATCTTAAATGCATGCAGGAGTTTCGATAACCACATCTGGATCGAAGGCTAATATATGCATTTAGCTCTTTTTTCTGGATTAGACCCATTGGGGTAGATCCAGAACAACGTTTTCCGTACGTGTATTCGCGTGGCGTACTTACGTGCGCATAAATTCGCTACACTCCCCTCGGCACACCCCTTGCACGGACGTATTTTGTTAAGATACGCTTTCCAAACCCTACCTTAACTTTTCCCAACGTAACCGCAGTCATATGCACACGTACGTATTGGCTGAACGAATTTACGCAGCTAAGCACGCCCATACTGTACACTTTAAAAACCACCCCCCGCCTACTTCACGTATTTCACACGTAATTTGGACTAACATAAAATCGGCACGCCCACACGTAAGTATTTACATGACACATACGTGAATGGCCCATACGTTCACAATTACGCTACGTTAATGTGCGTATTTTCTATGGTGCGCATGCGCAGTGCATACAAAACAGCGAATTTACGTCTCAGACATGCGTAAATTTGCACCGGCGCGTAGTTCTGGATCAGGCCCATTGTGCATAGTTGAATAGAACCGGTGAGTACCTAAGCATATAAAATATTGTCTAGATGCACAGAAGCATATTTAGGATAAGGTTCCTCAAGCTTATAAAAGTGGCAGGCATGTTTTGTAATCCAACAATAATAGCATATAATTGAACAACAATGGTGACAAAGGCTGTTTTATCCATGGCACTTTCTATCAGAGGAATCTGCTAAGACCCATTAGTTAAATGAGTTTAATCATTTAGGAGTTGATTATTGTATGAATGTGTGTTTTTGCAGTGTCTTGTGTGTGATATTTGCTTATACTGGAAAGGTTTTTTAGATGTATGTAACAGGGTTTTGAAACAAAGGGTTTGTGGATAAAAAAGGACAGTCGAGGTTAACACCTAGGAAATGAGCTTGATAAATAGGGATTATTACAGTGTTGTCCAGAATGAAAGCCTCTTGCTTCAGTCCCATAAAAAATATAATCTGCACATGTGTGCACCAGATGCACTATGGATCTAATAGCGTGGGGAACTCAGATTGGGGGCGGCACTTGATTTCCGCATGCCTAATCTCCACCAAATAGACGAGGATAGGTATGCAAATTAAGTGCATGGGCCAGCACTTAGCAGTTTCACATGGATTTGCGTTCGGGTGGATGAAGATCCTTGCGGAGAAGTTAAGGTAGGGACTTTGAGATGTCTGTGCGTATATAAAATTGGCCAAATGACAATATTTTTATTAATTTTTCCACAGTAAATTCTATCTTTAAATCCCTCAGGTTTTTTTTGTTTTTGCTGTGAAAAGAAGAAAACACCTAATATAATGTCAGTTGCAGTCCCCGGTTAGAATGTCCCATTTTCGAAATAGGGACATCCAAAAGTTCCTTTTCGGATGTCCTTATTTCGACTACTTACCAATTTCTTTTTTTTTTTTTATACTTCATCCATTCATATTCGGAAATTCTGCTGCCGCCAATATCCCTCCACCGCTCCGCCACTGCTATTGCCGGACCGAGGGAAAGGTGAGTAACCTCTCTGTACGGGTAGGGTCAGGCTGCAGGGGAGGGAGGGTTAGGGTCAGGCTGCAGGGAAGGTACAATTAGGGTCAGGCTGTGGGAGATGGTGGGTTAGGATCAGGTTGCCAGGAAAGGAGGGTTAGGGTAGTGAGAGGAGAGGGGAGGGTTAGTGTTAGAATTAGGGAAAGGAGTGGGGGGCTATTTTTACTATTTTTACTTTACTGGTGCTCCGTGGATCGATTGCAAGGTCTCCTCGAAATAGGGCCCTTCTAACCGGGGACCCACACCCGTATAATGCTTTGTTACTCTGACACTCATTATTTTCACCACTGTAACGCATCTAGAGATTCATCACAATATGATATTTTCCTTTTTATTGTGCAACAGATCTTTTATAATCTTATGTATCAATGTAAAACTTTTATAATTTGTGATAATTTTATTATAAAACAAATAGTAATAACCATCATAGTGCTAGAAACGTCATAAAATGTATGTAATATTAGGAGAAGAATTTATCATAGTATACATTATTGTACCTTCACAGACGATACCGACATCTTCATAATGTTGGCAGTCATTGACGCCCAGGCCTGAGTTTGTGCAGTCCCACAAATATGTCTCATTTCCTCGACAATTCACATCATCTAAAACGATCACTCCTGTTCCTCTCCCATACATACCCATTGGATTAAATGCTTTTGCCTTTCCACAACCTACTTGACGGCAAGCAACTTCTGCATTCATCATATTCCAATCATCATCACACACTGTTCCCCAGGCTCCATTCCAGAAGATTTCCACCCGACCGGAGCATATAACTAGTCCGTTCACTATTCTAATATACATTTCTGTGCAAAACAGTAAGACAAAAATAATCAATAAATGTGCTTTAGCATGCAATTTAAAGTTAAACAAGAGCACAGTCTCTGTCAACTATAAATTATATTTTATACAAATAAACATTTAAACAGTAACTCCAACCTAAATAATAAATCTATACCCTAAAATGGGCACAGTGGTATAAAAGAAATAGCAAAATATCTCATTAAGAAGTGGGTTTAAGAGAAGGCCTAAATCTGGGGGAAGGCCTTTCCCTCAGATCAGACCCTTTCATTAATCATTAAATCAGAAAAATTTCACCTCTTAAAAAAATACTGATACCCCACCTTAAAAATTAGAACCTAGATCAAACCACAAAAAAACTCAATAAAATTAGACCCCAGATCATTTCCTTGAAAAGCAGCTCTCACGTTACAAAATATAAGACCACAGCTTAGACCCTTCACTTCTTTAATAAAAATTAGACCCTCCTTATTAAAAGACACACTTCAGAGGCTGGATTTACTAAGGGGCATTATTTTTGCCAGCCATGATTTTCTGATTTAGGTTCTCAAATCGCCGGATTTACTAAAGGGCATTTTGTGCTGGCGATTTACCATCGATAGTGATGTGTCTCATTTTTGAAAAAGTTAATTTGGCTCGATTTATCTGTAAATTGCTGCGAAAATTATCTTCAAAAATTCGGCACACACCGTGTACTTTAGTAAAATAAAAATAAAAATATATTAAAAAAAAGCATTTATTATTTTAAAAAAACATATCACAGCACGCTATTACCCATTAGCATGCTGCTGCATATAGTATTAGAAGACAAAGCATGCCCATATTTAATAATCATAAAAGCATAAAATCATATATATATTTTTTTTATTTAAAGATACATTTTTTCAGTTTTTAGTTATTATCTCGAATACGATTTCAGTTCTGGGCACCACTCCATAAAGAGGACATATGGAAACTAGAAAGGGTTCAGAGAGGGGCAACAAAATTGATAAATGGTATGGTCACTGAGCTATGATTAACGACTAGCCAGTTTAGACATGTTTACTTTAGAAAAGAGGCGTCTAAGAGAAAATATGATTACTATATACAAATACATTAATGGTCGATACAGAGAATTTTCATGGGAACTGTTTATCACAAGGGCTGTACACAGGACACGGGGTCACCCACTAAGGTTGTAGAAGAAGAAGTTTCCAACCAACTGAGGAAAGTGTTCTATACAGTAAGGGCAGTCAAGATATATAATTCACTGCCAGGGAAGGTTGTGATGGAAGAATCACTTAATGGGCCTGATCCAGACCTACGCCCGCCGTCGCTATGATGGCAGGCCTAAGCATAAGATCGGCTGAAAAGCCAATCTGCACATGCGCCGGGCAGATGTTGCCCGGCGTCGCTAAGGCAATGCCCGATCATGGATCGGGCGTCCGTAGCAGTGCCGTAGGGACACTGGAGGGGACGTCCCCCAGCGTCCCTACGTTCAGGTTAGTGTAGGTGGGTGGGGGGAGATAGTTTAATGAGGGTGGGAGGGCAGGCTAGGTGGCAATACGCTCCTGTGCAAGCGTATGGCCCCTTCCTTACGCCGGCTGAAGTTAGGGTAGCCTTCAGCCGGCGTAAGCAAGGGGCCATACGCCCGCACAGGGGGAGTGACAGGGAAAGTAAACGCCTATACGCTGTGCTTTAGTAAGCACAGCGCATCGGCGTAGGTCTGGATCAGGCCCATTGGGCCAGATCCAGAGCTACATTTCCATTACGTTTCAAGACGTAGCTTATTTACTATGCACTCCCCTAGACACTCCCCTCGTACGTACTTTGGCCGTTTTACGTTTGTCGAACCCTGCCTTAACTTTTCACAGCGTAACTACTGACTTACGTACATGCTACACTTACGTACCTGCCTAAGCACACCCGACTGTGTGATATCAATGCCGTGAACGCCGATACGCTGTGATTTAGTAAGCACAGCGCATCGGCGTAGGTCTGGATCAGGCCCAATATGTTTAAGAAAGGGTTAGACAAATTTTTGCCAGAAAAGGTCATCCAGGGTTACCAGGACCATTAATAAAAATAAAGGACAGTAGTGGATCCAGGGAGAAATAGGACGGTCATCAGGGATTTTTTTCAGATTACAACAGATTGGAGGTTGCTTCATCTGGATCAATTGCAATTATAATAAAGGTAGCTCCATAATAGGTTGAAGTTGATGGACTGGTGTCTTTTTTAAACCTCATCAACTATGTTACATAACTGTTTCTGTATTTGGAGATCTGCATCAGGCACAATGGGGTAAATCCAGAACTACGTCCGTCTTCCATATTGTTCATTGAATTACATCCGTCTATAGAAGACGGACGTAGTTCTGGATCCGGCCCAATGTCCATATGCTTCTTTGCTGTAAGGAATAGATTTATTGTATCTTTTGGCATTCATCTATAGTTCTACAATTTAGGTTTAAATTCTACTCAAGGTGTCCCACCTGCAACTCTCTTGACAGTCTACAACGTGCTAGATGCTTTTGCATTTAAAGTTGTTATTTTCAATTTATTTAAGCCTTTCTGTCTCATATAACCTAAATAGATAAATAAACTACACTGACAGCACCTAGTACCAACGATCTAGATTCAGGACTCACATATTTGCTATGGGGTGTGAGTCTTCCGTCCCGGATGGCCCACGTGCTCTTTAGGTTTAACGCTATATAAATATTACAAAAATTTGCAACATTTATAAAAAAAAAAAAAATCTAAAAATTTCATAAATATGCACATAATGTTAATTCACCAAATAAAAAATAAAAAATTTTGTTTACAGTATATTATTTTCATATCAGTGCGACAACTACACAATAGATATTGTGGCAGTTCACTTACTGTAGATATTCTTTCCAAAAAAGATCAGTTCTTAAGAGTTACACTTGCCGGGCTTAATCCAGACTTAAGAAGGAGCTTGTAATTAAGGACTGGATTTAGGCCCCCGCACGTTTTACGTAGGTGCAGGGGTCTGTACATCCGCAAGAGAGAGGGGAGTGCACATTCCCTATCACTCCCCCCTCTAGTGCGGGCTAAGCTGCCATCAGCCTGCATTAACTCTATATGTCTGTACGACCGCTGATCCGCAGCAGTGTGGGAGCCCCCTCCCACACTTTACATTTTGCGGGCAGAGGGAAGGCACAGCACATTTCTCCTGAAATGGGCGTGGGCGGAACAAAGTTACTATAGTTACAAAGTTACTATAATAACCCTAGCGTAACATCTGGAGATTGAATGCGCCCTCCACTTGCGCACCTTGGGCCTAATCCAGACCTACACTCGTGTGCGTTTTTACAGCTGTTGTAAGCGTAAAAACAGCCATTTGTACTTACTGCGCGTGCACGAGGCAGATGTTATGCTCATGGTACGTACGTGAATCTGAGCATATCGGCCTTGATTGTAATAGCTTCGTATTTACGCCAGAGGGGGTGTGTCTGCCATACAAAATCCTTAATTACGCTCCGAGGGCGGGGCGAGGCAGTTAAATCGTACAGTATGGGCGCGCTAAGCGTCGTAACTACACAATGAGCTTATGGACACCTGCGGTTACGATCAGAAAAGTTAGGGTAGGGTTTCCTTGGCTTAAGAAAGCAAAACTAAATACAAGCAAAGGGAGTGCCGAGGGGAGGGCATCGTAGGTACGCTGGCATAAATATGCTATGCACATGAGCGTTTCATGAGCGTAGGTCTGGATCAGGCCCCTTGAGTGCGTAAGTGACCTAACATTATTAGGTCAGGATCTGGTCCTTTTAAGAGAGGTAAGTTACACCTGGGCAAAACCATGTTGATTTCAGGGGGAGTCAAGTTAATTGTATTCTTTGCATGCAGGAGTATATTGTTGAATTGCTTACTGCACACAGATACTGACCAACTTTACAATCACACTGTTATTAAGACTTGGGCTGGGAAATGCCGCCTTTCAACTCTAATACTGTTTGCAAAAGATGAAATATGACTCCCCTGCAACCAACATGGTTTAGCCCAGGAGTAACTTTTCTCTCCTGATTTCAAGCTCCTTCTTAAGCCTGGATCTAGCCCGTCAACACTTATGTTATGTCCTTATACTCAGCACCTGTACTTCTGATCATAACAGCTTGCAAGAATGAACGAATGTGATACGAGTTTGATAATCTGGTGGAAATCAAACAGGTTTTTTCCCAACACATAATGAAAACAGTATAAAAACAGTATAGAAGCAATAATAAAAAAAATTAGGGAAAAAAAAAAAATAAGTTACTGGTTGGCCATCACATAATTTTAATATAGGTAGAAAATCATTGACTTTTGGGGTCAGACTTACTAAGCTGCTAAAAAGAAAAAGTGGAGATGTTTCCCATAACAACCAATCAGGTTCTAGCTCTCACTTCCCTATTATATACTGGAAAATCGTTGCGAGTCCCCACTGCAATGGCTGCTGTCATTACGAAGTAGGGACAGCCCAAAGTTGATTTTCAGCTGTCTCTATTTCGAATGAGAGCAGTTTTAGAAATTTTTTTGAATGGGTGAGTATGCAATTCGCATTCTCACCCATTTATTTTTGGAAGTGATGCCACTGGACCACCAGAGAGGTGGTGTTAGGCTGCGAGGGGGGGGCGGGGACTTAGGGTTTGGGTTAGGAAGTGGGTTGAGGATAGAATATTTACTTACCTTTCAGAGCACCGTGTTCTGTGCTCCAGGGATCGGTTGCGATGCCTCATTGAGGCATAAGCAATCGATATCCCAGTCAGTTCGGAACTGGCTAGGAGTGAACGGCCCTATCGAAATGCAACGGGAATCCACACTCCTGGTAAATGTCAGCTAGAATCGATTGGTTGCCAGACAGGGCCTTAACTGTGTGGAGTTTGCATGTTTTTCCCATGTCTGTGTGGGTTTCCTCCAGGTACTCCGGTTACTCCCACTTGCCATAAACATGATAGTAGGTTAATTGGCTCCTAACAAACTTAACCCTAGTATATGTTTGTTATAGAGACTGAGACAGGCAGTTGAGTGAATGACAAGAATTCTAGGTATAATAGTTGGAGGAAGTTTGAGGAAGGGTTACTTAACAGGAAGGGTGGTGGGTGGGTGGAAAAGGCAGACTAGATAGAATAAGAACCAAGGGCTGGATCCAGACTTAAGAAGGAGGAAAGTTATTCCTGGGCTGATCCATGTTGATTGCCCATGGATTAGCCCATATTTCATCTGTTACAAACAGTATTAGAGTTGAGAGATGGTGTTTCCTATCCCAAGTCTAAATAACAGTGTAATAGTAAAGCTGGTCAGTATCTGTGTGCAGTAAGCAATTCAAACATATACCCCTGCATGCGAAGAATACAATTAACTTGACTCTCCCTGAAATCAACATGGTTTTGCCTAGGAGTAACTTTCCTCTCTTAGGGGCTGATTCAGAGATACGATTTTCACGTTACTTAGGAGCGTATATTTAGGATCTTAGAAAATTCGCATAACTGCGCATGCGTAGTAATAGTGCAACGCCGTCTACGTAGAGGTTAGGAGCGTAAATTCGCTAAGAGCGTAAGTTTGAATCGATCGCAAGCACTTAAGATCTTAAGTGCTGCGAAAGTTTAAGATCTTAAGGATTTGCATGAAAATGGGCGGGGGGAGGCAGGGAGATGAGGGAAAGTGGGCACGGGCAGACACTTAGGATCTCAAATAAACGCTACTACTTCCCTTAAGATCTTAAATGACAACGCTGAGTTAGGGTTAGTCAATGGTGGTCTAACTTTAAGATCCGCCGCTGTTTGCAAGGGGAGTGACTGTTTATGCAGTGGGCTGTAACCTGGTAAGATCTTAGCTAAGGTGCGTATATTTGCGATCTTTTCGCAATCGCATCTCTGAATCAGCCCCTTAATTTCAAGCTCGTAAGTCTGGATCCAGCCCCAAATGCTTCTTATCTGCCATAAAAATTCTAATTCTAATTTTCCTTTCCCGCTGCTTGGTAAAGGTGGCCCTTGATGTCACTTTTTGTACACTATCATCAACCACTAAAAATGATGGAAACGTGAAAACTTATTGGGATTTTAAATCACCTTCCCACTGGAAGTTATTAGTTTCATCCTTGAACACAACTTCTTTTGGTTTGATGGCATGTCCCATAGCCAGGTTCACAGAACTCCAATGGATAAGACATTTATATCCAATTAAGCAAACTTGTTTATTACACAATGGGAGGAGAACCACAGACCCTTCAGCAAACAAACTTTTAAATGGAAAAGGTACATAGATAATGTACTGTGGTTTTGAAAAGGAACTAAGCACACCCTTGACCTCTTCACCACTACTAATAATTAAACTAGGGTCACATTTTTAAAACTTGATATCTACATGGAGGAAAACTGTTTAAATCCTAGGACATTATTTCAAAAATGTTGATTGTAATTTTTTCATTCCCTCTTCTAGTAGTCATAAAAAATCAAAGTCAAAGTCATCAGCCCGGATCCTAACCTACGTAATGACGTCATTTCACCCGTCTGTATTTACTGCGCATGCGCGCGGCAGATGTTACATTACATAACTCCCAACGTAAGTACCATCAGCGTAAATATGAACAAAGAGGCGGGGGCAGCAATTCAACACACGTAATTATGCAGGGGGGAAGCATTTAAATTGGACAGTATGGGCCGGGTTTGGCCGTCACGTACAAAAATCCATTACGTACGCCAGTACTTATGCTATGAAAAGTTAAGGTTTGGGCAACGTAAAACGGCCAAAGTACATATGACTGAGGGGAGTACCTAGGGGTGTGCATAGAAAATACGCTACCGTTAATATGTTACATGATGAAACGTGACAAGCACTTAGGTCTGGATCTACCCCAATATTCTTAAAAGAGGGTTTTTATAGTGCAACTATAATTAAGATCTCAAACGCACAATCATTTTTAAGGCTCAGGCACTGTCAGTAAATCTATTACTGACTTACTGTAAGGGAGCAGATAAAGATGTAAGACGCTAACTGGATTCTTCTACAAATCGAGATAAAAACTAACCTCCTCACTAAGGACCTGATTCACACTTAAGAAGCTTCTTAAAATTAGAACTTAAAGTCACTCCTGGGCTATTGATTATTGATTGTTGATTGCAGGGGGAGTCAAGTTAATTGTATTCTTTGCATGCAGGAATACACCTTTGAATTGCTTTATGAAAACAGATACTGACCAGCTTTACTATTACACTGTTATTTAGACTTGGGCTGGGAAATATCACCTCTCAACACTAGTACTGTTTGCAACAGATGAAATATGACACCCCTGCAATCAACATGGTTTAGCCCAGGAGTGACTTTAAGTTCTTATTTTAAGAAACTTCTTAAGTGTGAATCAGGTCCTAACTGTCTTTTTATGCTGGTGAAAGAACATTTCTGGATCTTTTCTTGATATTGTGAACAAAAAGAAAGATTTTAAAATCTGGTGACATATTTATCCCAAGGCATGTTACTCCTATTCAAAACCTCATTCAGAACCTAGTGGAAAAATGTGTGTTCTCTTTCGTCTTCCTGCGCTGTGATAAGCAGATAACTCAAACTCTCCACCAATAAGCATGAAGAGACTCTTCCCCCACTGACTGAATAATGACCAAAGCTATCTGCAAATCAACATATTGATAGCCTGAAAAATGCATGACTGACAACTTAGAGGCAAGGGACTGGATCCAGAGTTCAGTGTTGATTCCATATGTTAGCCTCTGTAACAAAGGGTTAATATGTATGGAATTTGCAATCCCAAATTCCACACGTAAGAGAACAGGGCATCGTGAGGAAAACTGAATCATATATAAGGGTTTAGTCATGCCCTTACTTTACGATTTAAATACCAATGCCCGCTCACCATGCATATCTCATATGCATAGTGAGTGGGCCTGTCTCCCGTGCGTAGACAGAATTCCATGTCCTGCGGGAATGTACGTGGTGTAAGGAAGTCGCCTGTCATTATTAAATCAAGATCAGGTCAAGGTAGAGGATTTTTGGCTCCAGAAGATCTACCAGGTATAACCAGTAGTTATAGTGGGCAGTGACAATCCTCAACTTGGCATCCTGTATCCAGTCAAGCAGTCTGGGAGCAGGACTGAAGCCATGGGGTATCTTCGAACTGCACACCCTGTACCATAGGCATATCTATAATGGGTGTACTGTGTGCAGTGCACACCCCTCAGGACAGGGGGCCTTGAGGCATTTATCTTGCACCCAAGTCCGCATGTCAGGGTTGGCAGGGTAAAGGGGGCCCATTCGGCATCTATTTCTTCCCTCCATGATCTCCCAGAGGGTAGAAAGAGATGCTGAATGAGCCCTTCCCCTGCGGTGGGACTGTCCCGATTTGCGGGCCGAAAAGGGGGCAGAGCTTTAAGCTGCCCATTAGGTTCCTCCCCTTTTGAGGTCCGTGAATCGGGACAGTCCTGTCTCAGGGTAAGGGGGAATAGACTATCCAGCTGTACTTTTCCACTGTTATTTAGACTTGGGGTAGGAAACATTATCTCTCTCTATAATACAGTTTGCAACAGATAAAATTTGCCTCCCCTGCAATTCAGTATGGTTTAGGACAGGTGCAAATCTTATACAGTGTACAATTGCTCAAATAAATTTATTATAATTTTCTTCAGTAGAAAAAACAAACATTTAATCTACTCTAAATATCGGTTTACCTGTGCAGGCAACTCCGGCAATCTTAGTAAAATTGCAGTTGGCCACGCCCAGCCCTGCGTTCGGACAGTTCCACAAAATCGATTCCTGTCCTTGACAATTCACTTGATCCAAAATGACCGTTCCTGAACCTGGGCCATAAATGGATTTTCCATATGCTGCAATGGCCTTACCACATCCTGCTTGTCGACATATCACATTTGCATCATTTATATCCCACTGGTTATCACACACCGTTCCCCAGTTTCCTTTCCAAAAAATCTCCACACGACCGGCACATTTATTGGGTCCACCTGCCAGCCTGACCTTCATTTCTAATGCAACACAGAATGAAAATAAAATAAATTAGATGTTTGATCAAATCAGAACATTTTCCAATTGCTGCCCCTATTTTAAAGATGCTTTATGCCATTTTATTTATGCCATTTATACTTTGCCATTTTTTACATACATCCAATGGTTGAAGTTGAAATTTAGAAATGGCGGCATGGACTTTTAGAAGTGGCTGTATGAAAATATAGAAATAATAGAAGTGAATGGAGATTTATAGCTTTTCAATTAAATCAGTGGGAGAAATGATGGTATGGCATACCCCTGTATACCCCCCTTCCAGCCCTGCATTCATCTTTATTGTATCTTGCCAAATAATTTAAAATTGTACTGTTGTTATTTAGGCCTAGAACATTGGAATATATATTTTAGTTTAAAATACACTTTTAACCAAAATAGTAAGGAATAAAAACTTAGGCTGATTCACACCTAAAAAGCTGTGGCTTTTATATTTAATAAAATTAGTAGTGCACATGTGTATTGTATTCATGTTGACTACATAATCTACCTAGCATTTAGGTACATAGACTGACTACGTTAAAGACCGCACATTGTTTTTTAAGTAACAGGAGGCATGCCCGTGCAGCCTCCGTAGATAAGTAATATGGGTGGGGGGGACACATTTAGATTACCCAGACAGAGAGGTGTTTAGGGAACCCGTCCATACTTTCCCTGCTTAAGAGGGAAAATACCCACGGCAACTTGAAGTAGTCTATGGTATTTGTAGGTCCCATTAGGCACTTAAAAATGGGGCAGGTCTTGGGAGTGGACCAGACAGGTCCGAATATATACACACATCCTCACCCACTTATTTTACACTTAAATATGAATTCGGGCCTTAGTCACTGTAGGCTGGTGCACTGTTTTGGAAAATGCTAAATCTTTCTCACTTACTTTAAATTCTAAGCAACATTCTATTTTTAATTATTATTTTTTTTTTATGAAAATAATTGTGAGTTATTTAAATACATTCAATCTATGTTTGCTAAACTGTCTAAGAATTTAAAAAAAACTATTTAGGATCAGTTAGGAAACTGAATGCCAGATAGGCATGAAGGCCTATAAACACCCAGCTGGCACTGACATCAGGTAATCTAAAGGTTAAGGGGATCAGCCAATTAGAATAGACTTGAGGGGTAATCCAAGTGGCATAAGGGGTGGGGGCTATGGGTATATAAGGCTCATAGATTCCAGAGGAATCTGGAAGGATAAGTATATTTGAGCTGTGGAGAAAATTTTTCTGCTTAGCTGGAATATTATGTGTTTTCATTCTGTTTTCTTGCCTTTATATCAAATCTGTTTTTCTCATTTCTCTCTCTCTGTCTCAGTGGGAGTTGTCATTGCGAAATGGGTCTTTTAGAAGTAGAGACCGCTGAAAGCAAATTTTCGTCAGTCTCCACCATTTTCAAAATGTTATTTTTTGGGTAAGTACACCGGTAACCCATTCATTTTTCGTAAAGAAACCAAAAGTCCCATCTGACCCCGCGCAGACCCACCGCACTGACCGAAGAGGTAAGTAACCTCTCCGGGGAGTAAAAAAATCACGATATTCACTAAGGGGCGCTTTTCTTAGATGATTTTTAATCACCGTCGATAAGCGTCGCTTTAGCAAGGGGTAAACCGCTGTGCTTTTCTATAGAAAAGCACAGTGATTTGCCCTTTAAAAAATTTCTGTAGCTTTGTAAAATAAAAAGCCAATGGCAGCATGGTTGAAAGGCTTACCCATGCTGCACTGATAGCACTAGAAGGCTCAGCAATGCTTAGCCTTGTAGTAATATCAGTGTCAGCATAGTAATCGTTCTAAACATGCTGCGCTGTGTGTGGTGCATGAAAAAAAAATACAGTGTGTACAAAACATACAGTAATACATTAATATATGTGTGTATGTAAAACAAACATTTACACCGCCTAATAGTGCCCCCTAATGTGTGAACTTACCTCCGGTGGCCACCATGTTTTATAATAAGTGTATTAATGTATTGTGTGTTGTAGAAATTAAATACAAAATTTTCACACTCACCATTTAGCTGTCATCATTCTTGGGACGAGTTGCTTTGAGTTTCTTTCTTCTTGGCAGGGAATCTTCTCCAGTTGCTTGTAGAATATTCTCCGGTTGATAGAAGATGAATCCCCGGTCCTCTCTTCAGCTCCTCGGCCTCTTCTGGACTTGTCCCGATAACAGCCTCCTTCCTCTTCTTCCGCACCACTCCTAATGACCATTCGGTCACTAGAGGGCAGCCTTTTATATTAATGATGATGTCAGAAACACAAGAGAACTCACTAGAGCCCCCTAATGTAAATTACGTCATCATTACTATAAAAGGCTGCCCCCTAGTGACCGAATGGTCAAAAAGTGGAAGGAGGCTGTCATTGGGGCAAGTCCAGAAGAGGCAGAGGAGCTGAAGAGAGGACCGGGGATGCATCTTCTATCAACCGGAGAATATTCTACAAGCAACTGGAGAAGATTCCCTGCCAAGAAGAAAGAAACTCCAAGCAACTCGTCCCAAGAATGATGACAGCTAAACGGTGAGTGTGAAAATTTTGTATTTAATTTCTACAACACAGCAATGCTGAGCCTTGTAGTTCTATCAGCGTAGCATTTCTAAGGCTTTCAAGCATGCTGCGCTTGGTTTTTGCACATAAAATATATTGACATGTGTTTTTCAGGTTATGTGTGAGGCGCTTTCATTGAAAGCGCCTCACACAGCAGGCGATTTGTTTTTCAGGGATTTGACGTTGCACTAAAGGCGATTTAGACAAATCACCTTTAGTGAATACTACGATTATATGGCAAACATCTGGACGAATTCTGTCTATAGATGTTTGCCTTGATGATTTGGCCAAAGGCTCAAGTCCTGGAACTTTGCCTTTAGTGAATACGGCAATTGCAAAATCGCCATCAAAGTCCTGGGAGTTTGGGCGATTTGGACCAAATCGACTTTAGTAAATGAGGCCCCAGAAATCTAGATGTTTTCTGGATTCCTATGGTACATGCTTTGTGTAAGGTGAGACTTCAGCCAGTTCCAACCAAAAAAGTAACTGTGTTATATGTCATATGAAAGCCCATAAAAAGATATTTAAATTGAGACCTTGCCCATTGCTCTAGATCAATTAGGTGAGCTGCAAATGCAATGCTTGGCGTAAGAAAGCAAAACTAAGTATGACTAATAGGAGTTCCAAGGGGAGTGCATCGAAGGTACGCTGGCATAAATACGCTGGATCAGGCCCAACAGGAGCACACATTAGAGAAAAGGGAGAGGGAGCGGTTAGGAGAGAAGATGTAGCTTTGGGTGTAACAGAGGTTGAAGACACTGGCAAGGAGGGTAAATATGGAGTAGTGGTGTTTGGATTTGGCAAAAGTAGGTCATTTGAGATTTTGGTTTAGGCAGTTATAGTGCGGTGGAGGGGAGAAGCAGCAGATTGGAGAGGGTCAAGGCGGGAGTTGCCAGAGAGGCAGATGTAGAGGACTCATGCAAGTAGGTTGATAATTGGATAAGGTGCTGTGGTCATAATTAGGATTTTTTGTTTTTTATTTTTTAAGATGGTTGAGACAAGTGGATGTTTAGGAGAGGAAGGGTAGATTTCAGTGGAGAGTGATAGAATGAAGAGTTGGTCAAGATAGAAACAGACATTAGGTGATAGGAACTTTAGTGGGGGAGCAAGATCAGATGCAAGTCGGGGGTATGGTGAAAGAGGGAGGAGGTGCAGATAACAGAGAAAAAACGGTTGCATTTTCTGGTAAAAAAATTTCTCATTTGCAAAATACTTACAAGTTTCTACTTTTTTTTCAGAATGGGTGAGTATGCCGTTCGACATACTTGACCCATTCTCCTTCGGAAATACGAAGGATAGACGATATCACTCCGCTGCTGCTATCGCCGGATCGAGGGCAAGGAGAGTAACCTCTCTATGTGGGGTAGGGAGGGTTAGGGTCAGGCTGCAGGGGAGGGAGTGTTAGGGTCAGGCTGCGGGAGATGGTGAATTAGGGCCAGGCTGCAAGTAAGGGAGGGTTAGGGTCAGGCTGCCAGGAAGGAGGGTTAGAGTTAGAATTAGGGAAAGGAGAGGGGGGCGATTTGAAAAATCGCATCGTGGGGCATCGCGGCCGATCGCCGCGATTGCCCCGCGATTTTTGTTGAAATTCACTAAGGTGCGATTTTTTCTAAACACACGCGATGCCCCGCGATACATTTGGGGCTTAATCGCGGTGATTTTAATGAAAAAATCGCCGCGATTATCCCTTTAACTAATCGCGGCACATCGCGTGTGTTTAGAAAAATTTCTAAGTTCAGCATGTTTACAATGTGTATCCATGCTGTAGCCACTGAATTACAACGATCCTCAAAGGGGATCGTTTTAATTCTTTGGTTACCGCATGGATACAATTGAACTGAACTGCGTGTCGCGTGTGTGTAAAAAAAAAATAAAAAAATAAACAAATAAATGAACCCTTTAAAAAAATTAAATAAAGTGTTACATATGTAAATAAAATAGTCATCCTCCTAATCTAAGTGTATCAAATAAAGTGTGACATGTGTATAAAAATAAAAACATTTTTTTACAACTCACCATTAGCTGTCCGGATCTTGAGAGCCTTCAATTTTCATTTATCTGAAGTCTTCTTCTTTATTCTTTATTCTTTCGACGTCTTCATCCCTGCAGAGGACGACGGCAGCTCCTCACCTTGATCACGAAGACTGTTAATTTCTTTAACTTGAGAGCCCCCTCTACTGGTGGGAGGTTAGTAAGACTTCTTCGTGATCAAGGTGAGGAGCTGCCGTCGTCCTCTGCAGGGATGAAGACGTCGAAAGAATAAAGAATAAAGAAGAAGACTTCAGATAAATGAAAATTGAAGGCTCTCAAGATCCGGACAGCTAATGGTGAGTTGTAAAAAAATGTTTTTATTTTTATACACATGTCACACTTTATTTGATACACTTAGATTAGGAGAGATGACCTCCTAAGGTAAGTGCATACACGTAGGGGTTAATGTTAGCTAGGATGACTATTTTATTTACATATGTAACACTTTATTTAATTTTTTAAAGGGTTTATTTATTTATTTATTTTTTTTACGCAGACGCGACACACATTTCAGCATGGATACAATTGTATCCATGCTG
>WWET01004878.1:24277-42871 GCA_011038615.1 Limnodynastes dumerilii
ATATATATATCTTTTATTCACACCCTCATTGACATCTCCATCTTTCCTTTTGGGATGTTTAGTAAATCTAGCACCAGACATTATAATCTCTCACTGTGGAGAACCGTCTTGACTTCCCATCACCATTGGTTACGTTTATAAATGTCCATTGTTTCCTGGCAGAATGAAAAAACACAATTAGATAGTATTAGATAGTATATTGTCTACACCTAAAAAAAATTCAGCGCCTCAGTACAATACTGAAATAGTCACTCTTTGGAACAATAACCCAGATCCAGACTTACTACATAGGAGTATATTCCAAATCAGTAGGATCGGAAAATGGCATAAGCAAAAAAACCTAATAAATTAAAAAAGAGACCCAATATTAGAACATTTTATAAAAATTCCTTCAATTCAAAATCAAGGTTGAGACCTTGAGGGTTAGGGCTAGTACGATGTGGTAAGCTGGAGGATGTGGTGCAGGACGGCTCCAGGCTGGGCAGGGGCTCATCTACCTGCTCCCTGCTCTGCAGCGCCGGTCTTACCCCTAACTGGACACCACTGTTAAACAACGTAATGTGCTCTCACCACTCTGGTGAGAGCACCTTACAACGTTTAACAGCAACGTCTGTTCACTTCTGCTGTGCCTGTGTAAAAGGCAGAAGCAGAGTGAACCTCCCCCTGCTGTGAAATCTCTGAATGACACTGGAGTGACCTTAGGTAGACTTCAAAGTTAAGTAAGTACAGGAGTCAAAAGGGGAATATTGGAAGCTGCAGTGACATGATTTGGGATATTGGAAGCTGGGGACACATGATGTATGTCTGTACTGTATTTTGCTGTATTTTGAACGGCACTGCAGACACCATGTGGCGCCTTACAAATAAACAATAATAATAATAATAATAATAATAATAATAATAATAATAAAGATTTGGAATATTGGTAGGCTGGAGACACATGACTGGGAATACTGGGAGCTGGAGACACATGATTGGAAATACTTGGAGGCTTGAGACACATGATTGGAAATACTGGGGGGCTGGAGAGACATGATGGGGAATACTAGGGTGGCTGGAGTGACATTATTGGGGATTCTGGGGGAGCTGGAATGACATGATAGAGGACACTAGGAGCTTGAGGGCATAATTGGGGATACTGGGTGGCTAGAGACACATAATTGGGAATACTGGAGGGCTGGACTGACATGATTTGGGATACTGGGAGCTGGAGAAACATGAATGGGGATTCTGGGACCTGGAGTGATATGATTGGAGATACTGGAGGGCTGGAGACACATGATTTGGCATACTGGGGGGCTGTATTAACATTAATGGGAATTCTGGGAGCTTGAAACACATGATTGGGAATACTCGGAGCCAGAGATACATGAATTATAATATATATAATCTATATTGTATGGCGGCTTTTAGGATGTAGTGAGAATTGTATAGTGGAGACTAGGACACTCTCTGTATTGTATAGTGGTGACTGTTATGACTTTTAATGTGGTTACAAGATTTTGTTTTATGATGCTTACAAGCTTACTATAATATAGGATGGTCACTGGTGTTAAATGTTAAATTATTAAACAGAAGATAAATTTAAAGTTTGCAGGGGGGCACCGATTACCCTAGCACTAGCCCTGTTGAGGGTCCAATGTATCTATCTCATAAATTAATTTAATTTCTGCCCTCGCTAATCTGCACAAAACATTGTTTTTTCTCCAATATTTCTTAATCAAATTTCTCCCAAAAAATTCACAGTTGAGGAAGGGTTACAGTGGGCAGATACCGAATGTGTGGGAACATTTTTCTTAATGTTGCAATGGTGTTCTCCGCATCGAGTCTTAAGGGCTTTGGACCTATGTATTGTTTGCCGCAGGCACACTCCAACAGGTAAAAGCAACTCTAAGGGCCCAATTCAATTTGCGGCGTTATTTTAAAAAATATTGCGACGGAAAAATACAACGCCGTTGCTGATTATTTCTCGTAAAAATAACGCTATTTCAATAGTTTTTTAATCGCTGCGAAAAATGAGCAGGCAGAGAAGGAGAAATTTAACGGAATAAAAAAAAAAACCTTTTTTAAACGTCGAAACTCACTTCCTTCTAGACGGAAAACTCTCTTATCCAACATCCCCAAGGGAAATTTTCCCTTGGGGATGTTGGATAACCATGAATGATAGTGATTACTTGTGATGGGTATATATGAGTTAATACCTGTCAGTTTGGTAAAAATGTTTGTATGAAGTTCCCCCTCTTCAACTTAAATTTGTCAGGTCTAAAAAATTCACCTGGTTATCACTAATCGCATATGAGAGGATAATACCTTCTTCATTATTGTTGAGGGATTCACAAAATAAATATAAAGATTTATCCTACCCTTTCCAAATAAAAACAATATTGTCAATATACCTCGCAAGAAAACCAGGTCTGACCCTGCTGATGAAATGTTGGTTTCCTCCCAAACCACCATCAAGACGGTCGCGTAGCATGGGGCAAACCTGGTCCCAACCTTTTCATTTTAAGAAAAATGATATATTAAAATAAAAATAATTATTATTTAAAATAGAATAAATGGGCCTGATCCAGAACAAACGTGCTGCTAACACTGTTCGTAAGCGTAAATTCGGCAGAAAAAACGCACAGCGCATGCGCCTAGTGACAACTTCCTGTAGTAACACACTGTTTTTCGTAGCTGAGAATCGGCCGTCCGTATACTTTGCGTTTTAACGGACGAAGGGGCGTGTTTATAGTACGAAGTTCGTATGGACGCTGGAATTAAGGAATATAGGCGGAGGTAGGCATTTAAATTGTACAGTATGGGCGTGCTTAGCCATTTACGAACAGCGCGTCACTACAAAATTTCATACTGACGCTGTGAAAAGTTAAGGTAGGGTTCGGCCGGTGTAAGGAAATGAAAGTAAGGGGAGTGTCAAAGGAGTTTTTACGCTGAGCGATAATACGCTGGGTGCTCATTCATAGGTCTAGATCAGGCCCAATGACTTTAAAACCTTTTGAGACCTTCATCGTACTCTGAACCTTTTAAAAACCATCTAGCCTCATTGATAAAAAGAAAATTTTCCTTACACCTTTCTGCGCTCTACAATTTACATACCACTGAATCTATAAAGCAATGTGTAATCCCCTGCAATATTAAACAGTATGCGGTGGATATCTGACTTTAAATTACAGAAATATCATATAAAACTATAAAATGGAAGACAGATATTAAAATATAAAAAATGTATGAAAGAACAATATCTAAAAAATGTGTAAAATATGGTATGCAACAATGGGTTAAAAGGAAAAAAACCCTAAATGGGTTAAAAAAAAAAAAACTTACAATAAGTACTAAAAATCAAGTCACTTTTTAGCAGTTTCTGTGCAGGCAGCAACTACTATAAAAGTATATGGTGTGTTCAATCTTCTTACTGTTCTTGTATCTCTCGAAAATGCAAGATACAATTAAAGAGAAACATGGTGTAATACGTTTCATATAAATTTATTTCTTAACACACATCACTTAAAACCATCCATAAAAATGTCAAGTAATGAATTAAAAGTTTCAGCTCCAACACTACAAAATTCCCTGCGTACCAGATAGTGTCCAGATCTTTAGGATGGTATCTTATAGTTCCTGTAGGAATGGCTCGGGTTTCCACTCCCTCAGATGATCGTGGCAAAGTCCGGTGGCTAGGTCCTCGGTGTCGGCTGATAGATTGGCTCCACTTACGCGTTTTGAACCCTCCGGGGTTCTTTTTCAAAGTGATAGCCTCATTGATACCCTTCTCATATCTATTATAGAATACAATAAACTTACATCAGCAATCACTATCTTAAAATCAAACTCCCATTTAATATTCTTAGGTATATTGAGGCTATACACAGTGTCTTTCAAATAAGAATTTATCTTTTTCATGAATGACTGTAGGTGGTGATCGATAAAATAAGATAAATTTGCCATATTGGAATCTGTCCCAGCGACAATGGTCTTATGATTTTTTTTGGTAAGATATACATAACCCTTATGGAGGTATTCCTTCCTACTTGTATTTACATAACATAGTGTGGAGTTTTCCCTGTAGTTTATCAGTTGGATTGCATCTCAATTGTTTATAGATTTCTTCATCTCCCAATAACCATTCCACTTCCTTTCTGTAATCTAGTGTATTCATAATCCCAACCTGGGCACCCTACAACCTGGGCACCCTACAACCAGGTGGCCATAACATTGATTTTGAATTAGCAGCCTTCTTAAATTAATATCTAGTCCACATATCTACCAACATGTAGGACGAACCGCCCGATACCATTTACATATGGTACAGAATATACCCATGCCAATCATAATCACTAAACACTTCAAGAACAACATTAAACACCATCTACACGGGACACGTGCATAGATATCCTCTCACCACCTAAGAATAATATCAAGAAGAAAAGGGGAGGAAAACACATCAATCAGAAGTAAAAATCCAACAGAACTCAGTAGAATAGCAAAACCAAATAAAATAGGGGGATCTTTAACCAGGCCCACCTATCTGCCTTAAACCCAAGAAACTCTTTAAAAGGATATGCCTACTCCATAAATTGAAAATATCTTATGAGACGGCAGATCCGTTCTACTTAGGGGGTCTCACCCTTTACCATAGATATAGCGTCCAGGGTACCCTCACCAGTCGCAGTATGAATTATACTGTATTCAGCATTAGTTGATACTCTCATTCTGCCACATACATGTAGTTGAAGTTCTGCACCCCCGAAATTTTTTTTTAACAACCGTAGTCTGCCCTGACAGCATAGAGGAACGTGCCCAGGCACTAAAAAAAAAAAAATTTTCATGAATTAAGTAAACAAGGATTTAACTACAGGATACTTCCAATTTTATTCTTATCTCACTTTTATTTATATGATTCTATTAGATTTGCAACATGTCATATACATTGAAGTAGCATTGTAACCAATGGTTTGTTTACATTGTAACTGTTTCCATGTACAAGCGGTAAGAACATAAGAACAAAGGAGGGAATATTGTAATGAACCAATCAGCGGGGAGGGATTCCTATTTGAACTTACCGCCACCCCAGACATGTAATGACCCTGAGGAAGTCGGCATCGACCGATGAAACGCGTTGGTCCAGCACACTGATCTGTTCTTTTAAAAAAACAAAGCGCTACTAGGACATTTATGTCCGCACTGTTTGTGAGTATTATCATTGCTTCGTAACATTACCGCATTGAATAAAGCTGTATTACACTATATTGCTTTTCCCATGCTCTTCATTCCTGCAATGCTGCACCCCACCGCGATGCCATCCTGAACTGAGATTTTTTTTTATAGTGCCTGGGCACGTTCCTCTATGCTGTCAGGGCAGACTACGGTTGTTAAAGGGTCTCACCCTTTACCATAGATATAGCGTCCAGGGTACCCTCACCAGTCGCAGTATGAATTATACCGTATTCAGCATTAGCTGATACTCTCATTCTGCCACATACGTGTAGTTGAAGTTCTGCACCCCCTGAAAAAATTTTTTAACAACCGTAGTCTGCCCTGACAGCATAGAGGAACGTGCCCAGGCACTATAAAAAAAAATTTTTTTTATGAATTAAGCAAACAAGGATTTAACTAAAGGATACTTCCAATTTTATTCTTATCTCATTTTTATTTATATGCTTCTATTAGATTTGCAACATGTCATATACATTGAAGTAGCATTGTAACCAATGGTTTGTTTACATTGTAACTGTTTCCATGTACAAGCGGTAAGAACAAAGGAGGGAATATTGTAATGAACCAATCAGCGGGGAGGGATTCCTATTTGAACTTACCGCCACCCCAGACATGTAATGACCCTGAGGAAGTCGGCATCGACCGATGAAACGCGTTGGTCCAGCACACTGATCTGTTCTTTTAAAAAAACAAAGCGCTACTAGGACATTTATGTCCGCACTGTTTGTGAGTATTATCATTGCTTCGTAACATTACCGCATTGAATAAAGCTGTATTACACTATATTGCTTTTCCCATGCTCTTCATTCCTGCAATGCTGCACCCCACCGCGATGCCATCCTGAACTGAGGATCGGGAGGCGAACCGGACGGACACAGCAGAGGGAGACTTGAGCACAGCAGCACTCCGGCTAACATCACAGAGCCGCACTGCATGAGCCCACGGGAGACGCACCACAGCTATAACAACGGTGGAGGCCAGCACACCAATCGACAATGGCAACCTAGGACTGTAAACAACGAACTGTGAGCATATTTACACCAACCTTGTGTATTTGGACACTCACCTGATTAAGGCCTTGGGGGCCACGGACATCATATTTTGCCTATTACCACGTCTGTGGGTAACCCACAGGACATAGACTAATCTAGGACACTCATTACCCTGTATACAGTCTATCTGTAAGTGTGCCCACAATTTATATTAGTACATACTCCCACTATACATATGGGACCACGGGGGGACACGGATTATTGAGCGCCTGAATAAGAATAATTCTTCTTTTTGAATTTTTCAATCTTCCAGTAAAAATTGGGTAGGTTGGTGGATACCTACCGTATTCGGGCTGCCCTAATCAAACAAAAAGGAACACTTTGGAGTGAGCGCCCTTCCCATATTTAAACTGCTACCCCCCTTGTCTGTAGGTTTGATAATCATGTTGTTATTGGATCTGAGATTCTCTTGGGCCTTCTTCTCTTTTTTGATTAAATTGTAATCCATACCTCTCTTATTCCTATTGCACATCTTTTTGAAATTACTAATTCTTTTAAATGTCTCTACACAATGGGGTAGATCCAGAACTCCGCTTGTAATCCATTTACTAGCGTAACGTATTTACACATGCGTACCTTCTATACACTCCCCTTGGCACACCCCTTGAATGTACATACTTTGACCGAGTTCCGTTTTCCAAGCCCTACCTTAACTTTTGGCCGCGTAACTGCTGTCGTCCGCACATGTACGGATGGGCATCACAGACTTACGCAGCTAAACACGCCCATACTGTACATTTTAAATGAAAACAACCCCCTACATTGTACGCCTACATTTAGACTTAGTTTTGGCTCACGTAAAATTGGCACGCCCACACATAGGAATTTACACAGCAAATACGTGAATGACCCATATGCTCAGAGTTCCGTTCCATAATGTAGCATATTCTCTGTAGTTCGCATGCGCAGTACATGCAAAAAGCTCATTTACGTGTCCGCCAGGCGTAAATTCGCACACAAGCGTTGTTCTGGATCTGCCCCAATGTCCCTTATGATGTTTGGGGGAAAAAAGAGGATTTGGTCTTTAATTGACCAGAACTGCTAGGATTATCCTTATTATTTTGGGGTGAAGAAACATCGGAATTGATTCTTGGTACACTCTTACTATCCCCAAACAGTTTTTGAATATTTAAAAAAAGGACATATATTAAAAAAAATCATATAGGCCCTTTTATGGAACTCCTCCTCATCTCTGGTCAGGGTATGGGCACTTAGGTTAAAAAGCAAGGATTTTTTGGAGGATTCCTGATCCAAGCACAAATCTACCATAATCTCCCTACTATTGCAATTATTTTCTTTAATCCGTTTTTATTCCTGATCCTTTTAGTTCTCTTATTACCTCTCCTCTTTTCTCTCCTTCTAAATATTATAAGAGGACAGCTTAAGGGGACAGCTGTCCTTTCCAACCCCTGTCTATACTCCAACTCCCTCAGGCAGTATTATCTATTGTACAGGGGGATGTTACCAAAATCATTTGCCCCTGACGCTTGTCAGGTGGCCTCTTGATCGAACCTTATGCCACCTCTCATCTCTACCCCAACCATCCTCTCTTCACATCAATGCGGGAGTTTTATAGGGGGTATTGAAAGGAGCTCTATATGTATCTATCCTGATGCAACACAAAAAAACCTAGATCCAAATTCAGATTAAATATCCACAATATTTGGTGCAGGCAAGTAATCTAATATACCCAAAAAAGATCAATATGTCCAGTTAAAACCATATAAAGATAATTAGTATCTCAATTAAAATGTATATCCTATGACAAAATATTCTTAATAAATTTTCAGCTCAATTTGCAGTTATATTCATTACATAAAAGTGCATGTTATACAATATATAAGGCAGCATGATATATATTTTATGTGTACAGGGTATTTAGGAAAAAAGGTGGAGCGCCAAGACCAAAACTCTTTTGAGATGGGAAATTTGATTAGGTTTTAGGTGTGATATTAATCCAATCTGAGTAAATGTCCTAGATATTTAGACTCCATTTGGGGCTCATATGTTGTCACATTCACAATAAAAAAAAAAAGGAAAAAAAACTAAAGAAAAAACAAAGAAAATATAGTGTAGAATTTTTAAGAAACTTTATATCTCATCCAGTGGTAATGCACTGGGCTTACACCAGTAGAATTAGCATATTGTGACTATAAACCCTGACACCTTTAATCAGAGGGTCCCAGCACAGGGATTCAATATAATTATAAGTAAGGTTTCAGCGTATCAAAGGGCCTCCAAATTCGGACCTTTCAACCACTCTTAGGAAAGCTAAGTTGTTTACTGAGCCATACCCATTGCCATTATTCCTTGTTCACTGTGGAAGTGATTCAAGCTAATTGCACAAGAGACACAATTGTTAAATACTCCGGCCGGAGGTGTGTGTTTTTTTTTTACATCTATCCACACCCCCCCAGCCATCATCACAGACGAGGGGTGTGTACAGACTTGATCCACGTGGTGAGCACTACTGCACAGCACAGCACAGCACGAGAACTCCAAGGGAGCCTACCCCAGGAGGGATGCTTGCGGCTTACATAGCCATTGAGCCGGTGTGTTTAAGGATCATTTGGAGCATTGACACGGGCTGCATTGCCATCAGGACCCGTCGGCAACGGAGATCACTCAGGTGAGATCACTCTATTAGAACTCTGTTGCTAAGTGAGTCACAACAGCGTTGTCTATTGCTTCCTCTCCTTATACAACTGGAGCCGTTCATCTTCCCTATTGGAGTCTTCCTATATGTATTTACACACCGCTCTTTAGGGGGTATCACTTGCTTCATCCATTGTATTTTAAAGTGGAACCTAAACAAAAGTTTTTGATTTAAACGGAAATATATGGTACTACTTATGAACTTATACCTTCAATGAGCTTTACCTCGATCTGCTGCACTTGCACTTTGTGTATGTTTATTGGGCTCATTTGCCTGGAATGATCTTTTATTGTCACTTGTATTAGGATCGGCCGTTAATTAAGGTTTTTATATTTGTGTATAATAAATATTTGAGTAATATTTGCATTAATCCGGTATTATATTATTTTATTGGTGTCTTTCCGTCTTTCTTGTGAGCGCAGGTATTATCTTGTTTGTTTTTTCTGTTTTTTATGGATGGTATTACCACATCCTATTAACGCTGGTATAGATATAGAATGAATGATTGACCATTCTTTTTATTTACATATATTTTTTTATCTTTTTTTTATCTGGTAAAATTACATTCTAAGCGCCATTTGGGAAATATTTGTGTGTTTATTTCAACCACTCTCTTTATAGCAGGTTCAGCCGTTATTATCCACATGTAAACAAAATTGTAATCACAGACATAATGTATTATTTTTTTAAAAACTTTACTTATGTGAATAAAAATGCCTGCTTACCATAGATCACAATAAAAAGCACATAAAATAAGCAATAAAAGCTTATCTGCAGTCCAATATAGCAATCAGTTATGGAGTCTGCTCCTTCCAGTGTGTCTCGACTGAGACACTGATTGGTAGCTGACTGGGATCCCCAGCGGGAAATCACTGACGGGTGATCCGATGATTCAATTATGGAAGACAGTAAGATTCAGTGAACACAACACGTAACAGGGGCTTGTTTGAAGACTAGCAGCTCTATTTACTAAAGCTTTAAAAAGTTCATTTTTGGAGTTATGAAGTTATAACTCCAAAAATGAACTTTTTGCTATTTACAACAGCTGCACCGCCATGGAAAACACCAGTTTCCATGGCCATGCGGCAAAACTTCGCCAGCCCGTTGTTTTCAATGGGGCTGGCTATTTACTAACCCTCAGAGCGGAGTTTTATACTCTGCTCTGAGAGTTAAAATAACGCCATCTCAGACTGGCGTTTAGAATTCTCTTCCAGCACAGCACCCATAAAACCCCCTTTTTCTCCCCCTAATATCTGTTATTAGGGGGAGAAAAAGGGGTATATGTATGGGTAGACCGCTGGAATAAAAGTAAATAACGTTGTCTTGAAAAAATGTAAATACATTTTTTTTTTTAAATTAAGAAACAATTAAAAAAACAATATAAATTAAAGAACACAACAAAATAGCTTTAAATACTTACCGGACCGAAGACGCGTCTGCCCGCAGGTGCCGGCCCTGACATGGAGAGCCTGCACATGTGCAGTGCTTCTCATGCTGGGACTTCATTTTTTTACAAAGTCCCAGCAGAGAGCCACTGCGCATGTGCAGACCTTCCGGTCACACGAAGAAAGCCCGCGATGACTGAAGAAAGTTCAGATGTCATCGCGGGACAGCCAGCGGAGGGTGAGTATTAGTAAATAGCCTGAACGTAGCTCAGGAGTTCTCAGAGAGCGAATTCGAACTTGCCTGAGCTACGTTCAGGCATTCTTAGTAAATAGAGCCCTAGAGGTAGATTCATTACAGTGAGCTCGCGGGTCTAAGGTGCTGAGTGCCAGGAGGTAGTATACAGTATTAAATATAGGAAACCACATTTTTAGAAACCAAATATTAATGATACATGGTTATTTAAAATAGTAAATAGATAAAGTCCTTTTGCTTTTAAAGTGCATATACTCATAGAGCAGCATTTGCTAAGGTGTGATTGGTCTTGAAGTGACAGAGAGGTACATAGGGATTGGAGTTAGGAACTCAATAGTATATATTGGAAAAAACCGCGTCTATTTGTTTTGAAAAATTGGTGCATATCATTATAAGGCTACATGATAAAGTAGTTCATATTACTACTTGCTAACAGAATAGAAGTGATCTTCATATTATCACCTAGGTGGACAATAGTATTATTTAAAAGGTTTTTTGGCTTTAGATAGTGCACTTTGCTGTTTAGATCTATAGGGATCGAGTGCATTATTCTTGGTCTTAATCGTGCAGTAAATTAAAGGGACAGATTCCTAATGAGACTGGATTTTAAAAATGTGTTAAATGTAGTTAAGAGATTAGGATTGCCATTCGGTGGGGGGGAGGGTGTTTTATGGAGTCGGGAGTTTAGGGTATAATAATCATAATAATGAACATGAGAACCAGAGTTAAAGTGACTAGTGAAAATGGGGTAGATCCAGAACTCCACTTGCAATACGTTTCCTCGCGTAGCGTATTTACGCGTGTGTACCTTCTATACACTCCCCTTGGCACACCCCTTGAATGTACGTATTTTGTCCGAGATCCGCTTTCCAAACCCTACCTTAACTTTTGCCCATGTAACCGATGTCATCTGCTCACGTACGTATGGGCAACACGTATTTACGCAGTAAAGCACGCCCATACTGTACACTTTAAATACAAACCCCGCCTACATAGTGTATTTCAGACATATTTTAGACTCACGGAAAATTGGCACGCCCACACGTAAAGATTTACGCGACACATACGTGAATGGCATATACGTTCACATTTACGCTACGTTATGGAGCGTATTTTCTATGGTGCGCATGTGCAGTACTTACTAAAACGTGATTTTAAGTCTCCGCTACGCGTAAATTCGCTCACAAGCATTGTTCTGGGTCTGGCCCAGTATGGTTAATTATGTTTAGTCTAGATCTTAAACAACATTATTCATAAAACATGGGCTCAGCTAATCAAGTGCTAAATGGTGCAGACAAAATAGGAATTTAGAGGAGGTGATGGGGAGGATATTAATTATGTAGTAAGGGAGTTATACCTGAGATCATACTTAAAATGTATGTATGCTAAGGATACTAACAGTACTAAGATTCAAAGGGGTTAGAAACATATACTAATATTAGAAAAACTTTCTCATGAAATTCAAAATCTTATGGGTAGCAATATCAGGGTTTAGCATTATAGGGCTTAGAAAATAATTTTGAATGGAATTATTAGAATACAATTTTGAATAATGGGCCTGATCCAGAACAACGCACGCTTGCGAGCTAACGCTGATCGTAAGCGTAGAATCGGCAGAAAAAACGCACCGCGCATGCGCCTATTGACAACTTCCGGTAGTAAAACACTGATTTTCGTAGCGGCGATTCGGGCGTCCGTATACTTCACGTTTTTACCGATGAAGGGGCGTTTTTATATTATGAAGTTTGTATGAAGGCTGGAGTTAAGGAATATAGGTGGGGGGAGACATTTAAATAGTACAGTATGGGCGTGCTAAGCGTTGTTCATACGCAATGAACGTACGGATGGGCACGGGAAAGAACACAAAAGTTAGGGTAGGGTTTGCCGAGCGTATGGATGCTAAACTAGGTACGAGCAAAGGGAGTGCCTATTGCCGTGCATCGGTAGTACGTTTGGCGATAATACGCTACGCACACCAGCGTAGGTCTGGATCAGGCCCAATATCACTATTTATTTCCTACCTAGCACCGTATAGTGTAAAAAGAATAAGAACTGGATGGTTATACATGTTGTTTAGATATTAACCTGCTACTCCTGTATTTAGAATGAGAAAAGGATTTCATAATTTTCATTCAGACCTTGGGGTCACAAGTTATTAAATTGGTTAATCCAGAACATCTCCCTTTGTGAGAATGTTCTTGCTAGGTCTCCGCTCTGTGGGCCCAGTGTAACTTGTTCCAGGAATTCTGACAAAGTTGAGGGTTCGGAATTATGAAATAGTGAATAGTGTTCGGAGACAGTGTGGCTCAGAACTTTGTTTTGATGTTACAAAGATCCTCCTGTATTTTCAGTCTCACTGTTCTTTTTGTTTTACCAATGTATCTCAGTTTACAGGGACATTCTAGCATATAGATAACTGATGCTCTAGAGCAATTAATGAACTGTTTGATGTAAAAAATTTGAGATTTGTCATGGTTGCTAAATTTTTTCTGTGGGATGATATGCTTACACACGATGAAGTGGCCGCATTTGTATGAGCCCACTGTTTTGGGATTAATCCAGCTGTTAGTTCTTACTTGTTTCTGTTCTGTTTTTAGGTTACTAGGTGCTAGCTTGTCTTTCAGATTTTTGGGTTTTTTTGTAATATATTCTAGGTTTCTTCAGAATGATTTTCTCCAGAATAGGGTCTGTCCTCAGGATGTTTCAATGTTTCTCATGGTAGATTTAATACTTTTATCTGTGTTGTTAAATTTCCTAACAAAGGAAATCTGCGCTTCTGACATATTTTATATGTAGACCAGAAGGGAATCCCTCTCTACCAGCCTAGTTTTCTGTATAGCCCCTTCAACCATGTTTTTGGGACTGTTGTTGCAGTTCCATTTAACTCTACAGAACTGGGAATAGGGAATGTTTGTTTTCCACTTCTTAAGGTGCCTGCTTGAAAAATGGAGATAACTATTAGTATCAAATGCTCTTGATATAGTTAGTAGAGATTACTCTGTTTCCTTCACTAGATAGTTGAAGGTACAGGTATTCGACCTTCTCGCTTGATAGATTGTGGGTGAACTTCAAGTTGTAGTCGTTAGAGGAGAGCCAAATTAGAAAAAATAGGTGGTCTCCTTTCCATACCAAAATAATGTCATCGATATAGCATTTAAACAATAAATATGCTCCATATAAGGGTTATTGTTGAGGATGTATTTACACTCCCAACTGTCCGTATATATTTTAATTGAGATAATAACAAACTTTATATAGTTTTAACTGCAGATATTAATTGTTTTGGGTATATCATATTCTTTTTCTGAGTACTCCAAATATTGTCTATTTAGGGCCATATTCAGAGAACAGTTTTCGATGGGAGTTGCGTGCGCATTTTTAGGATCGGATCAACTGCGCATGCGTAGTAACTTTATTTACGTAAGTTACACTGAATATACACTCGTATGTGCCTTATGCACGGGTATGTAAATCGCACTTTAGTAGATACGTGCGGATGAGCAGACCTGAAAATGTACATAAAAGTGGGTGGGGGGAGGCATTTAAATGAATGAATGGAGAAGCGGTTATAAAGAATCGGACGAATGGAGCACATATACGCCCGTAAGTACACACATAAAGAACAGAGGGGTCTAGGGACTCGTAAGTCAATGACAGCACATCCGGGAGAGGGGAGTGTCGGGGTTTTTGGTGGGTGTTTCCTTGTTCCAGCTGTGCATATAATTAACGTTAAAAAAACGGTTCTCTGAATACGGCCCTTAATCTGGATGTGAATCTAGGTTTTTATGTGTTATGTTAATTTATTGCTGCATAGGTGCATCAGTGATATCAATTAGCTTGTGCGGTTAGATAGAATATTATCTATCCTGATGGTAATAAGTTCCACTTTCCTCTGATCTTTCTTTTCTATTGGGGGGGTGATTTCTAATTGGTAGCGTCCAGAGGCGGCCCATGGCATAGGCGGTATAGGTGGCCGCCTAGACCCGCAGGTCAGGTGTCCCTAGGGGTCCCCGCGCCTACACCGCACCAACCACCACTGGCCACCTCTGTACTGGCTGCCGTGGCCCTGGACACTGTAGTCAGATACACAGTGCCCGTAACATTGCATCCAGGCACTGTGTATGTGTTGCTATGGCAACACATACACAAGTTTATTCTCCGGGGGGTGTGTGTGTGTGTGTGTGGGGGGTGTCGCCTAGGGCCCTGCAAAACCTTGGGTAGTCTCTGGATCGCATCCTTCCGGAAGAATACCATCACCTATGTATAGAAAAGGAGGGCTGAACATTCCTCCTATGATTTTTCTTCCCTGCTCTATGATGTGGGTGTTCTGGGACCACTAGCTGAGGGTGGTGTGAGCATGGGTGGTATAATTTTGTATACTTTTAACTTCCATAGGTACCTACTCACTTTTATCTACCCCATTCCAAAAATATTTACCAAGTTTACATTTTATGTTTTTATGTTCATTTCTCTTGACCCTTGTATTAAATTCCAACTGTTTGAAATCCTCTAAATCTGTGTTCTTTAACATTAGTTAACAAACTTTCCTTTCTTGAATGATCAATTCCATCAGCGAGAGGGGTCACTTTTCTAAAATTGTATCCCATTTATCATAAAAACTGAAGCCACTTTTTACATTTTTAAACACTTGGGAAATACCTTCTTCAATAAATATTTTTACACATATGTCACTTACAATCATAAATTACATTCCTTAATCAAAAGACCTTCAAATTTAAACAAAGTCCTGTGTAGATCATTCTCCCTTACAAAAAAAGGATCAATATTTCACAAAATAAAACTAAGAAAATGACTAACTCCTTAAAATAATAACCACTTCAAATGTATCTGTGGCACTGGACCTCTGTATGTGTGATAATGTGTGATTCTTCCTCCCCAGAATCCTCAATATAGGAAATAAATGATCATATGAGATCAATTTATATTCAAATATAACAATGAAAAATGCTAAACACATTCCATGAAGCAAAAGAGGAAATGGTACTAATAAGTAATAAGAGTGAAGGATTATTGTAGCCAGAGCGTTATTGCCACCACTTCTCCCGTATGGACAGCTATCCGGGCAGCTAGTAGTTCTAAAGTCGGTTGGGATGGACGTCAGAGCACTCTGATGATAGAAGTGTATATGTTGTAAGAATAAGCTGATATATTAGCATGGCCATTTACTTTTTATTCTATTGTATGTTTTTATTATAATTTATACTGTATAGTTTATCCAAAATATTTACACCAATAAATCAGTGATGCAAAGAGTAGCCTGCCTGTGAATGAGATGGCATTATATTTCAGATGCTGCTACTGCTGCTGAAGGTGTAAGAAGATTTTTGTAATTTTGTAATTTTATTGTAATTTTTGTAATTTTTTACATTTTGTAATTTGTCATTTTGCGTAGGACTCTTTATTTCTGATTGTAAAGGAAGGTTATTATTAATGCAAATGCCTCTGTCAAAATATAAATAAGAGAAAACCGAGCACTGATTAAATGTGAGGGAGGATAAGTGACCAGGTGGGCCTTAACATAGAGCAGTAATTTATTATTAGGATTGTTCTGGAATGTGGTAATTGTGTTGATGTTTTGATTGGTTCAATGGTGAGGGTGAGTGTCAGGGGACCTACTTTATATATTGGGTTGTGTTTTGTTTGGCGCAGTGAAAAAATAATTTTCCTAACCTTTCTTATACAAAGATCTGTTGCTGTTAATAATGCATTTTTTGTAATTTTCCCACTGCTCCTTTCGTGTGCCTTCCCTCTGCCAAAGAACCACTTCCCACTTCCCAATTTCCACAAAATCTGCCTTCCTAAAGTCTAGCACCCTTCACTTTGTGTGGCATGTGTCTCTCTGTCATTTTACTAAACCATACTGCTTGATGGTTACTGGATCATAGGTTCTCACCTACACTTTCTTCTGAGATTCTGTCACCATTTGTAAGTATGAAATCTAAGATGACCTCTTTGCGAGTGGACTCAATCACCAGTTGCTTAAGGCACACTCCCTGTAATTAATTTAAAATGTCCCTACTTCTAGTGGAGCTTGTTGAAGACACACCCCAGTTTACATCAGGTAGATTATAATCTCCCATGATTACTACCTCCCCTTTTAATTCCATTTTAGCAATGTCTTGCAATAGGACATTATCCATTTCCTCCTCTTGCCCTGGTGGCCTATTTAT
The DNA here is from genome assembly GCA_011038615.1 of Limnodynastes dumerilii. Taxonomy (NCBI): domain Eukaryota; kingdom Metazoa; phylum Chordata; class Amphibia; order Anura; family Limnodynastidae; genus Limnodynastes; species Limnodynastes dumerilii. The sequence continues at coordinate 41,032 of WWET01004878.1, forward strand.
CACTCCAGTACGAAGAATAACCCCATGGGTTTCTATGGTCTCAGTTTTATTTCCAGTACTCCTTATTAAAGTTGAATTTACCCTTCCTTAACATACATTATTACACCTCCTCCAATGTTTCTACTCTATCCTTCCTAAATAACTTATAACCTGGTATAGCTAGGTCCCAGTCATGATTCCATAATTCCCATACTATCCAGATTATCCCTTGACATTATTGCAATTAGTTCAGGAATTTTATTTCCTAAGCTCCTAGCATTTGCACACATTGCTCTGAGAGGTTGCATTATGATTTTCCAATTCTTCAGTTTATTATTATTGCTTTTTATATTTTCTTTCCCATTTTCCAAGTTCCACTCTTAATGACAAGGAAAAATTCTGCTTTCAGACAGTGAATAAAAGAAATTTCTTATTGTGTACACCAGATATAGAGACAGATATACAGTAGTGTGTGATGGCAACTAAATCCTATATTAGTGGCAAGGAAAAAATCCAACATAGAAATAAGAATTATGTTAAGCTTAATTAGCAACAATTTTATCTTGCTGCAGAATAACATTGAATTGAAAAATAAATGTGAGGCCCTTGGAGAGAAAGAGAATCAGGACACAAACACCCCCTCATTACTGTGAATACAGGTACAATACAACCTGATATTCAGGTGACAAATTTGTCTCAGACCCATAACTAATTATGTTATTACTGTTCCCTTTCTTTTTAAGGGAACAGTGGTATAAAGGATCATAGCAAAACAAAACAGAAAACTCTCCAAATAGGGGACCAGCTCTAGCATAATTAAAATCAAAAACTATGTTTAATGTTAACTACATATGAAATGCAGCTATTTAATAGAATTGATTAATTTCTAATGTAGCAAGTTAAATAAATAGGAAAGCGCTGAAAGTGCATAAAGACACTTTAATAATTAAAATATGACTTCAGAATACAAACATCCAACAGTAATTATAGTAATTAGGTATTGCTGATCAGACAATACCCAGGTGTGGGTCCCCGCATAGAAAATCCCATTTTCGAAAATACCGATTCCTCCCAGCCAGTTGCAAACTGGCTGGGATTTCAATTGCATATGCCTCGAGGAGGCAATCGACCCACGGAGCACCAAAAGCTCAGTGCTCCGAAATGGTTAGTAAAAATAGTCCCTACTCCTTTCCCTAATTCTAACCCTAACCCTCCCCTCTCACTACCCTAACCCTACCTTCCTGGCTACCTGACCATAACCCTCTCTTAATTGCAGCCTGACCCTAACCCACCATTTCCTGCAGCCTGACCATAACCCTCTCTCCCTGTAGCCTGACCACAACCCTCTCTCCCCTGCAGCCTGACCCTAACCCTAATCCTACCCCAACCCTAACCCCTCAGAGATCATTTACTTACCTGTTCCAGGTCCAACGATAGCAGCGGCAGAGGTGTGGCGGAGGGATATCACGCATTGCAAAAGTGAATGGGCTAAGTATGCCGAATGGCATACTCACCCATTCATTTAAAAAAAGTATAAAGTGGTAAGTATAGGAAAAAGGGACATTCAAAAAGGAACTTTTGAATGTCCCTTTTTGGAAATGAGACTTGCTATGCGGAGAGTGTAAGTGCTATAGTATATACAGTTTAATACAGCAAAGTAAGTAAACACTGAGGGGTTGATCCAGAGATGCATGCAAATCGGCAGGGACCCTACATCTGAGCACACAACATTGTCTGACTGAATGCAAAAAAATGGCGCATGCAGTGGTACCTTCAGATGTCACTGGGGGACCCTGGGGTCGAGTGGCGCCTACGGGGAGGCTAGTGTCAAGTGGGGGGGGGGGGGATGGGGGGGGAAAAA
>WWET01004878.1:43623-56078 GCA_011038615.1 Limnodynastes dumerilii
GGCGGGACTGCGGGGAAGGGGGCCGGGGATGCGCTGAAGTGAGCGCAGCGGAATCCCCAGCCACAACCAGCTCTGCAGCGTGGGGGGGTGCAGGCTTCCAAGAGAAGTCTCCACCCCCCTGCAAAAATGGGTGGAGTTTACAGACACCAGGGCCCACCGGGGATTCCCCCGGCTGTGGGCCAGTCCAATGCTGAGCGGCGGCATAAACACCCGGCGGGCCATATAAATGTCCTCAGCGGGCCGCATGTGGCCCGCGGGCCGTAGTTTGTGGACCCCTGCTCTATGCGGAGAGTGTAACCAATATAAAACACCTCCACCTCTCTGTGTAGCTTCTTTGTCCAGCCATAGTCAGCTAGTTGGCAAATAGATATAATGGGCCTGATTCAGACTTTAGAATGCGATAGGTACCTAAATATACGCACCTAATAGCAATGAAACTTCCTCAGCACGCCCCCGGTTTTTAGGTTCTCATGTGACTTACGAGTGCCATAGGGCTCCATTAACTATAGGTTTGCATTTGAATGCGTAGGGATAGTACTTAGGAACTTAACTGCATAACCACACCTTCATTTGGTCATTTAACTGCCTCTCTCCACCCAAATCTGCGCATCTGCCTAGTTACTTATTCACAGAACGCCCCTTTTTGCGTATGTTATTACGAACCTAGAGACTTTAGGTGCGTAATGTATAAGTACGTCATTTCATGCGTAAGTCCAACGTAAACAGCATCTAAAACTTACTACGCATGCGCAGTGCATCCGTTCTTAAATATACGCACCTAAAACTACGCATATTCTTAAGTGTGAATCAGGCCCAATGTGCCTATAAGTGTTTAGGCTGCATATAAAATTACTATTATAGCAACATGAACTTAAACTGTTTGGATGGTATGCTGGGTATTAAGATTTATTTTTCTTTTAAGAGTCTGGAAATTAAAAACCTTAATGCATTTCTCCACTAATATGGTTTCATCAGAAGGTGCTGGAAATATAATAAATCTATATAGAGCTTTTTAATGTATTTGGGTATTGCTTGATCAACAATACTTAATTACTATAATTAATGTTGGATGTATATATGCTGGAGTGATATTTTAATTATGAAAGTTTCTAATAAAGCTATTGTTGCTTATGCACTTAGAGTGCTTTGCTATTTGTTTGTATTAAGGATCAACCTGCTATAAAGGCTATAAAAAGATAAACCTTTCCCAAAGGCTTTGATGCCTGTAATACAACCCTCTTCAAAAATAAAAAGACCTTTTACACCAGACAAGGTAAAAGAGCAGCTAAAAAGACCACAAAATAAAGTGAATAATGCCAATCAATATGAAAGGCACATTTATTCTGTCCAATTTGACCTCGATAAGGCAGATAATTTTTAATTGCAGAAGGGTTTCTTTTTTTGCTCAGACTTGTGCACCCACTAAATTCTCTCTCTTGATCGACTTGATGAATTTACCTGTAATTTAATGCTTAAAAGACATTTCACGAAAGTGAATGTAAAAAAAACTAATGGAGAACCAAAAAAAATTGTATAGCAAAGACAGAAATAAACTCCACAGGATTTAGGGTAAAATCTAAATTCTATAAATTGGAATCTCGGGGGAGTTATATTGAATCCCTAAAAAGGATCTTTCAAATTTTATTGTCTGTTACCAAACATAACTCAAATTATGTTTGGCTAGCAGATTAACCCCTGTCTTTCATGCACCTGTTTACATTTACCTATAAATTGATTGAGCAACCTCCATTCTGTGTTTGTACTGTTTGTGGGCATGTCTGGGAGCAGCAGCTGAGAGGGGGAGTTGCTCCACAGAGGCCATTTTGGAGACTGTAAGGGGTGTCTCCTGAGGTAAGTTTGGCTCTCAATTTAAAAACATATATATGTGACCCAATATTGGGACTCTCATTGTTAAAGTTAGGACCACCATATGCAGAAAGGCCTTGATGGTGGCTGGTGGCTTATCACATAATTGTGCAAATATGTGTAACGGACATTTCTGTGTTTTATTTTACAGATAGAACAGTATAGTCTGTTACTGGTTTATGGACTGCTGGACTGCTAGAAAGTAGGCAGGTTGGTAGCAGTAGTGCAGGTAATCTGGAAACTGTAGTGCAGGTAAGGTGGTAGCTGTAGTGCAGATAAGCTGGTAACTGTAGTGCAGTTCAGCTGGTAACTGTAGGGTTAATGCAGCTGGGCTTGGAAAGCAGGCTTGATTGGAGAAGCAGCTGAGCTTGGAAAAACAGTCCTGATACTGCTTAGCAGGCAATGCAGGGTTAATGCAGCTGGGCTTGGAAAGCAAGCTTGATTAGAGAAGCAGCTGAGCTTGGAAAAGCAGGCTTGATACTGCTTAGAGAATTGACCTCTCTAGCAGGAAGCAGGTAACAAGTAAACACACAAGACAACCAGGCACCTTAAGAGACCAAGTTGTTCTGGCACTGAGGGATCAGTGCACAGGGTTTAAATAGCCCGCCCAGTGCACGGATTGGCTGGAGGGATCATGTGTGCTACAGAGGTAGTATCTTAGTGGCTGCTGGGAATCAAGAGGCAAGATGGTGACGTCCATGTACCAGAGGATAGTGTGCAGGTGCCCAATTTCCAGACACTATGATGCATACATGCTGCAAAGGACACTGTGCAGAAGGCTACCATTATTGGGAGTGGCACCTCTGGAGGGCTGGAGAGCGGACATGATATGGGAGAGCCGCTAACAGACAGCTTCTGGTCAGGTAAGTGTGGTGGCGTCTGCCGCTGAGCGAGATATCATTCACCCAGCTGTTATATACTGTGGCGCTAGTTATAGCAACATGTGAGTTCTTACCTTCTCTGCAGCTTTTGTTCCATTGCTACTGTGGGAATCATTACCTGCAGGCCTTTGCACCATGCATGGCCTGCACATGCCTGTTACCAGCAGCTGCTGCCAATAATGAGCTCGCCCTTCCTCCCTCTTCCTTTTATGAACTTCTGGATGCTAAGTGACTGACAGGTCACACAGCCAATCTGAGCCATAGGCAGGGATCGGCCAGCCTCTTTATGGTCCTGTCAGTGGCATTCATCCACTGTCGGTTACAGCATTAGGTCTGCTGTGCTTTCCTGCTCTTGCTGCTAGTGATTTTCTCTTTCTGAGTGTCCTATCCCATTCCCTTGCCTCTGCATTTACCTTGCTTCCTTGATCCTTGTCTCTGTTCCTGCCCTTTACCTAGTCTCTCCTTGTGTAATCTCCCACTGAGACTCTCCCACTCCCAGTGTGATTGTGCTCTGAGTCTGAGAGTGAGTTTCCTTGTCTCTGTTTAGTGTTGTTTATATCCAGGCTCTCAACATCTTGCTTACCCAGTGTTATCAAACCTTCACCAGGGGGATTTCTCTTTATGTCTACCCTGTGTTCAGGGTTGATCACTCTTACCCTTATTCTATCTCTGGGTGTTGGTGTGTTAGAGTTAGATGGAAGCACTGGCCAGGCGCCGCTACCTGTTAGTTTTATGTGGCCCAGCCTATCCCCACCATCAGGGGTTCTAGTGAAGACCAGACTCCTAGTTAGACTTCATGTCCTGGCCCGAAGCAACCATAACACCAACTTGTCAGACTTGATGAATTTGTTCAGTTCTGCCTTTGTTTGATGAACTAGTGGTCTGCTATAAAGAGAGAAAGACAGTATCCAGAAGAGCTTCCAGTTATCAGAGGGCTAGAATAAAAGATAGGGACTCTAAGACATAAGACTAAAGTAAAGAATTAACTCCTTATGTGTCTTTTTGTAATTTCTTACAGTAGTATAGTAGGTAGAACTATCAATATTTTAAACAAACATTGGAATATCTTACAGTTAGACACAAAATTAGGTCTTTTGTTGGCTAAACCTCATGGACCAGATTCACTGCTCTGTATTTACTACGTACGCATTTTTATGCACGCACGTAGCAAGGCAGCACCCATGACACTCCCCTCACCGGACGTGTTTTTGGTGACTTACACGTTTTCAGACACTGATGGAGCTCATATTTTTGAAATGAATAATTATATAAACTATGTTTAAAAACATTTTAGAATTTTGTTGCTGGTATAAGTATGTAAGGAAAACAAACAGGCCATTTAAGATCAGAACCTTTGAATATACGCAAAATATCAATAATAGGATAATCATTCACAGTATTAACTGACACTTTCACAATACCTCAATGGTAAAATTGATTCTTTAAACTTAAAAGTTATAGAACTGGTGCAAAATAATGTAAAAGAAGGAGTCGCTTATTGACATTTTCACAAAGGGAAGATTTCTGGATCCTAACCCTCAACACACTTTCCCTTAAGGTTTAAATTGAGGGCTTCAATCAGACTTAATTAGGTCTGAACTTCATCTGTTTTATATATTGAATTGTCACGATTTGTTCAATTCATTGATTTATGCACTTTATGTTTTGGTTTTATTCAGCCTGTCACATTCCACTTGCCTTTGCACTTCCTGGTTCACTCCCTGCTGCAGGCATTGGGCCTGATTCAGAGATGCGATTTCCACGGCACTTAGGTGCGTATATTTAAGATCCTAGAAAATTCGCAAAACTGCGCATGCGTAGTAATAGTGCAACGCCGTTTACGTAGCGGTTAGGAGCGTAAATTCGCTAAGAGCGTAAGTTTGAATCGCACGCAAGCACTTAAGATCTTAAGTGCAGCGAATCTTTAAGATCTTAAGGATTTGCATGGAAAGGGGCGGGGGGAGGCAGGGAAATGAGGGAAAGTGGGCGCGGGCTGACACATAGGATCTTAAATGAACGATCCCACGTCACTTAAGATCCCAAATGACAGCGCAGAGTTAGGGCAAGTCAATGGTGGTCTAAGTTTAAGATCCACCGCTGTTTGCAAGGGGAGTGTCTGTTTTTGCAGTGGGCTGGAACCTGCTAAGATCTTAGCAAAGGTGCGTATATTTGCAATCTTTTCGCAATCGCATCTCTGAATCAGGCCCATTGTCTCTCAGGTGCACTCATATCCTTGCTGGACTGTCTCATCACCTACTCTGATTTGTGTCCTTGAGTTTGCTCATGTGCACTGACCCCCTGGTTCCTGGTTGTGTTACTCCGTTCGGTTCCTTGTTCTCTCAGAGTCCTGCTCCAGTGTTGCTGCCTTTTTGGTTCCAGCACAGCTCCAGTCCTGTCATCATATCCAGCCTCAGTAGCAGTGTCTCCACTACCTGTAACTACTACCCCTGCTCTCCTTGGATCTTGTCTCACTGTCTCTGTGTCTGTGCACCTGTCCAGAGAGCCATGACCTGCCCCTTGTCTGCAGCCAAGTCCATCCCCACAATCTGGTGCTCTGATGAATACTTGGTCCAGCGTGGTCCATTTCCAAACCGACACTGAGCTTGGTGAGTGACAGGAATATGAAGATTGTTATTCTTATATTTATGTTTACTTGGTATTAGTAGTCGTGGGATTGATCATCACAAATAGGGTATAGATGGTGCCTCTAATTATTGGTATGGAAGCTTGCCAGGATCTATATTTTTTTCTAAGGGACCCTTTAACATTCTCTGTCCTGATAATAATTATGGTTCCTTCTGTTCCTTCTATTGTTAGCATAGCATATCCTGCATGCTTTACTTGCATGCTGCAATGGATGGTTTGGTATGTTCAGTCCACATGTACATGTAAATGTGGCATACAAGCACAAAGAAGCAAGTTCTCTATTGTTTACGTGTCCAAATGGGCTCTGTGGAAGCTTCAGTTGTAATGTTTATGCTCTAAAGCAATGGAAACATTAATTTACAGTAATATATAAAAATATAAAAAAATATTTTTACTATAATCTAAAAAACAAACTAACAACCACACAATTCACACTAGCAGTGATTCTGTGTTTTTTTTTATATATATTTTCCTGGACAACAATCAAGCTGACTGCAACTAAATCAGCTTCTGAATGATTGGCTTAGACTTAGACTTGACCTGCTTTAGATGCAAATTTTCCAACACAAAGTAACCTTTGTTACATCTGCATTCTGACCAGGATCAAGTGCACTTACCTTGGCATGTCCTTACTGTACATTGACTACTTCCCTCCACCCCATGCCTTCTTCTACATGCCCCTCAGAGTATTAACGCATGGACGCTAGGTTGCCCTCAGATCTGAATCAACTGTGACTGAATGCTGTTAAGTTCTGAGAATGTGCAGTAGCAAATCAAGCAGAGAGACGTGTACACCCAGATCTGAATCAGGACCATTGTATCCCCACCTGCCAAAAGGGATAAATTCAACTTTGGGTAACCATAGAAACCCAGGGGGTTATTCTTCGTACTGGAATGATTTATAGACCACCAGGAAAAAATTAGGAAATGGATAATGTCATACTGCAAGCTAAAATAGCAATAGGAGAAATTATAATCATAGGAGTATATAATCTACCTAATGTAAACTGGGGTGAGTCTTCAGCAAGCTCTACTAAAAGTGGAGATGTTCTAAATTCAGTACAGGGAGCGTCCCTCAAGAAATTAGTGAGAGCCCACTCACACAGAAATAACCTTAGATTTGGCACTTACAAATTGTGACAGAGGACCGTATTCACAGTTCCGTTTTCACGTGGAGTAAGCGTGCATATTTTTATGTATGTTTTAACTGCGCATGCGTAGTAACTTTATTTACGTAAGTAACGTTGAATATATGCACGTAAGTGTTTTAGGCACGGACATGTGAATCGCACTTGGGTACATACATACTGATGGGCGGCGTAGAAATACGTAGTGAAAATTTACATGAAAGTGGGTGGGGGGAGGCATTTAAATGAACGCTCGAGGGTGTGGCTTTACTGAATCGCACGCACGGGGGTCATATACGCACGTAAGTACACACTTAAAGATCAGAGTGGTCTATGGAGGTGTAAGTCTACTCTTGCATCGCTGGGAGAGGGGAGTGTTGTGGGTGTTGGTGGGTGTTGCCTTTATACGTACGAGCGTATAGTTGCGTACTTTTAAAAAACGGATCTCTGAATATGGCCCAGAATCTCAGAAGTAAGTGTGGGTGAGAACCTAGGATCCTGTGATCATCAAGCGGTAAGTTTTAGTAGAATGACTGAGAGAGACATGTACCAAAGAAAGACAAGAATACTAGACTTTAGGAAGGCAGATTTTGTGGAAATTGAAAAATGTGTAAGTGATTCTTTGGCAGTGATCCACATGAGGCACATGAGGCACATGAGCACAGGAGAGGTTCATTATTACCACAAACAGATCTTTGATTCAGAGAGGTTAGGAAAAACCCAAAAAAGAAAGCCAATGTGGGTTACAAAAAAGATAGCAGGTATGGTGAAAGCAAAAAGCAGAAGGCGGCTTAAAAAAGTTATTAGAGCAGCAAAGGCACAAACTAAGGAAAAACTGGCCCACATGGAAAAGGCCCACGTGAAAAAGGGACACAAGTTTTTTTTAGGAATATTAATAAAAGTAAAAAACCTAAAAAGGGTATAATAAGGCTCAAAACAGAAAGTGGAAGTCTTGAGAGGGGAAGGGTCCACTTATTAATAGGAAGACTACTGATACAAAAGAGGAATTTACTACAACTTTCATTGAGTAACGGTTATTAAAAGAACTTTCAAAGCTGAACAAATCCATGAAGCCAGATGGGATACATATTAGGATACTATAAAAAACTTAAACAGGTGCTGTCAGAACCATTGGCTGAATTATTCAACCAGTCATTAATAACATGAGTGATTCCAGAGGACTGAAAAATAGCTAATGCAGTCCCTCTGCAGAAAAGTTGAAGCAATAAGGAGGATCCTTGACACCTTTCAGGACTGGCCCTTTCTCAATAGTGACCCTCCTGTTGGCGAAATCCGGATTCATATGTGGTGTTCCCTGCTGAGTGTTAATTGGCTTAATTGACGGTCGTCAAGGAGACAATACTAAACTTCTACTTATCGGGCTGATAATTGTATGCCGCACTTATATCACTTTAAAATAAAGATTCACAAAACTAATTTCATATAACATAGGAAAAGATGGTAAAGATGTAATACAAGAGAGTAGGAAAATAACTAAAATGGGGCATATTTATATACAAAGCATTCATATGTACAGAGAAAAAGTGTATTGATAAGTATCAAAAAAGCACATATTTTAATGACACAGAGTGACATCAAAAGGCTGGTGAATATACAGTGAAAATTCAAGGGAATAAACAATGGTGCTATAAGGGGAGTGAATTTCCATACATACAGACAAAAAGAAGAAAATCTACTAAGTACACCAAAAGTTAAATAAAAATACATATATTAAGGATTCATGACCATAATGCCCAAATAGCAACATACACCTAATAGGGAAATATGGGTCTAAAACAGAAACCACCCGGTATACCCTTTAATGACCTAGGTTACCCCAAGAGAAATAACGTGCTAATTTCTTATTAGCACAGCTCTCTGCTCTCTAACTCACTCCAGCACTTTGATCATGTCTCCAGCCTCCCCCCAGTATTTCCCATCATGTGCCACCAGCCCCCTCCCCCAGTACTCCCTGTCTGACATGCACGTTTTATAGTCTTCTAATGTGTAAGCTGGCCTGCGTGTGGTAAAGTAAGTGAATTGACTTCTACTCACATAGCCCCTTTTACAGACACACAGTATACATTAATCCAAATATCCTCCAAATAATCCCCTCATGTCTCCCCTTAGCCTCCAAATAATCCCCTTATGCCTCCAAATAATCCCCTCATGCCTCTCAAGCCTCCAAATAATCCCCTCATATCTCCCCTCAGCCTCCTAAAGTCCCAATAATCCCCCTCCATTCACTTACCTTACCTTCTTCCTCCTGCAGTGCTCCTCAGCAGCGCTCCCTCTCTTCTCTGCAAGACACTGACGTGACCCTGAGGTCGCACCTGCGTCACACTCTGTGCAGTCAACCTAGCGGGGCATGAGCGGCCTGGCGCCGCAACCACCGCTTACAAGGGCACCCAGGACCACGGACAGAGGGAGTCAATGGGGACCTCTGTCTGCGGCCCTTGGTGCCCCCTCAAAATTTTGGGGGGGCGCCGTGCCCCCCATCCCCGTTCCGAAGCCTATGGCCAAGTCAAAGCTATATGCATTTTTAAAAGCCTGTTTATTCCATTAAGTTTTGTGCACATTAATATAACTGAAATAGTGAAATTTGCATTTTGTTATTTTGTCCAGAATTTCAGAGTAAGGGAATGATGCAAGTGTTGTCCTGAGCAAAACCGTGTTGCAATGTGAGGGGTGTAAATAATTCAAACATTTTTGCTTGCAGGGGAAATTCTTTGCTTTTGCACATAAAAATCTCATACTGTATAGCTTTATGTTTAATCTGTCTCTATCAGTGTTATATCTTTTTCTATCCATGTATTTGCTGGAATTTCACCTGAAACCCCCCATAATGTGAATTTATTGATTTACCTAACCATTCATTTTCATCCTTGCTCTGCAGAATTAATTCCAGATGGATTTTATTCCGGTCCAGATAATGTTCCACACTGAACAATCTATTTTTCTGCAACAGAAAATTTATCAATGTTTAAAATAGCAAGAAAAGAGCAAATGCAAATTTAAAGACCATTCATTAAGCAGAGTTTTCACACGTGCTTCTGAGATGATTTCTAAAGGTATTTAATAGAAGGATCTCCAGATATGAAACACTGACTAAACAATGCTATAAGAAATGAACTGTGCATAAGTGACTGTGACACATCACATGCTCACTGGTTGCAATTAGACAAGAAAAATAGACAATTGTACAATACAGATAATGATGTTCTCAGGGGAAGATGACCTTGTATGGACAATTCTGTCTTAGTAAATCAGGGAACCATTAAACAGGAAAAGTATAGTGCAGCCTAAAAGCGATTAAATTATTTGACTGTTCAACTTTTTAACTTAAACACCATAGACCTGATTCACAGATTAGAATGAGTTGGGTTCCGCAGTATCCGCATCTAACTCATCTGATCTGCTCCCCAACCCGCTCCCCGTTTTTAGGAAATTTGTGGCACTTAAGATTGCCATAGGGCTTCCTTAACTATCTGTTCTTTTTTTCCTACGGGAAAAATGAACGGTGATCCCTTCTCCACGTCCTCCCTGGCTAACTTATATCCCGTCACCCACCCACTTTCCTTAAAAAAGGACAGAGGCTAACATGGCATGCCTCTTTCTTCTTAAATATTTATGTGCAGACTTTAAAGACTGCACATAAAGTACCTACCTAAGTGGTACGTAGATTGCGTAAATGAACTACAACACATGCGTAGTAAGTCATTTCCTAATTCTCCACACTTAAGAAGCAGAAGCTTAAGTGTGAATTCTGTCCCATGATTGAATCACGAAGTAGTTATTTTTTATTTTTCAGACAATGATATCCATGGACTGGGTCTTACCTTTCCATTCCCATATGTGTGAGATTCTGCATTGGCAGAGCCACTATATCCAAGCAGAATTTTGACAAAACTATACTACATATTTTAATAACAAATCAAGGCCACTTGAGAGCATAACCCGTCTGTCAGAAACATGACTGTGATCAAAAGTGTCTTTGCTCTTGAATGAGGATAGTGCTGAATGCATTTAGATCAATATACATGTGTCTGCACAGAACAAACAGTCACACAAAAATGATGGTAAAATTGGGAGCTAGAAGCCTATATCTTGTATTTTATGTGTTTTGTATGTAACAAATCCGGCCTCATCCTGTACTTATTAATTTTATTGTGAAAGGTGCTGTTCTATTGTTTGCAAATTAATTATTGTTATCATATTTGTAAATATAAAGAATTTGTCAAAGTTTCACAAATTTTTTTATAATGATATGAACTACGTATAACACAAACTAGGAAATGTACAACATAAAGTATTGTTTCTGCACTATAATTGTCAATTGTTTTATGGAGAGGACTGTATGTCTTTATAAAATTGTTGTTTATTTATATTGTTCATTTATACTAACTATCTGTAATGTTATTTTCGTGTACTCACTTGTCCTGTGATAGTGGTGTGGCTAGCAATAATAATCAGCCTGACAATTAGTGACAGTGACAATTAGAGACGAAACGCATTGGGGAGGAGCTATCTGACGTCCAACATGCACTCACCTGAAGTGTATTGTGAGATCCTGCTCCCACTTTCCAGGACGCTGGCAACGGAGACTGTGGAGATCACTGTTTTATTTGAATGCTTTTAACCAAGAGAATTATCCGGTACCTGCAATTTTAGAGTGCCATTGACATTTTAATAAAGAAGTTATTGCACCAAAAGGCGCCCCCTTCTTTTTATTTCTTTACAGTTTCTTGAGATACAAAGAGCTGAATGTGTGAAAGGGAAGATGTGGTCCAGTGATCTGGTGCTTTCGTAGAGAACTTCAAGTGTTCAAGTGTATATATATATTGAAAAAGAACAAATGGTGCGCTGCTGTAACTTTTGGAAACTTCACAATCAATCAATTGAGGAGGTCCGAATACCAGTCCAAACAAATCAAGGGAGTAACTTAGTTCTCCAAAAGAATAAACCGCTAGATTCTTCTTAGAACCATGGCTTCCCTTGTAAACAGTCATCGGTCGTTTTTGCAATCTAATAGAATCTTTGGATAAACATTCAGATAAGGTAATCCTACATATTCTACATATTTTTAATTGAAAAATATTGGAAAGCCCCTGCTCTTTCAGCGATGTGCATTCAGTTGACTGTGTTTTGAAAATAGAATTTTCTTTACAGAGAACGTGGCGCTTTTGGCAGGGATCATTAGAACACCCATGCCAGAGGGTCTCTAGTGAGTGCAGAAATATCTTTGGTAGAGGACTGAAACCAGACCCTTACTTTTTTTTTTACAATGCTGAAACTATCCCTCCTTTTAATTTCTCCCACTGCTTTCTCTCTAGGGGCCAGATTTACTAAGCTGTGGGTTTGGAAAATTGGATATGTTGCCTATAGCAACCAATCAAATTTTAGTTCTCACTTTCTTTTTACAGGGTGTGGGTCCCTGGTTAGAAAATCCCAATTTCGAAAATTCGAATTGCGAATTTTCTTTTGCGAATGCAAATTTTACCCGAATTGCTAAAATTCGAAAAATGCATACACCTAAATGTTTCTATTTATACTAGTCTGAAATTATAATTTTTCTAATTCGAAAGTCTGTATTTCGAATACAACTATATTTAGAATAGTGTACATTTCGATACAGAGCAAAGTAGAATAATGGTCAATTTCGAAAATCTGAATTTCGAAAATCTTCTAGTAGAATACATGTACTTTACGAAAAATCGGATTGCGAATCGTTCGCATACCGAAATAGCCGTATTGCGATTTTTATGCGAAATTTTCGCAAACGGCAGACGCAATGTGTTAGCTTTTGATTGTTGACAGGGATTAACTATACTTCCATATGAAGGGAGGGAGTGAGTGCTTTCATCTTCAAATCAAGCTTTTTGCTGTCAGTTTTAATGTAATTTAATTTGATTTAATTTCAATTCATTTAATTTAA
>WWET01004878.1:75687-90780 GCA_011038615.1 Limnodynastes dumerilii
TTTTTAGGCTTACCTTTCGAAGCTTATGTCTCATTGAGGCATAAGCAATCGATATCCCAGCTAGTTCGAAACTGGCTGGGAGAGAACGGCGCTATCGAAATAGGGCCGTTCTTAGCAGGGACCCACCTAAGGCTAGGGGAGTCTTAGGGTTAGACTGCGGGAAGGGGAGTCTTAGGGTTTGGCCGTGAGGAGGGGAGTCTTAGGGTTAGTCTGCGGGGAAGGGGGGAGTCTTAGTGTTAGACTGCGTGAAAGGGAGTCATAAGGTCAGGGTGCTGATTGGTGTTACATTAATATTTACCATTTTCTACTGGATCTTCATTCTTGGGAGAATACTGCACACTTTTCAAATGGTGTCTTACTAGTCTACTCCAGTATTCAAAAAACTGGTCCTTTTTCACACTTAAAAAGCTTGGGCTTCTTAAGTGCGGGTAAATAAGAAATGAGCTACTATGCATGGAATCTACGCCAGTGAGGGCAGGGTAGGTTGAAAACACGTCCGTATTCTCCTTCTTAAGAAGGAGAATATGAATAGGAACTTAGGGAAGCCTTAGGGTACTCTTAAATGCCATAGGATCTTAAAAAAAAGGGGAGGTGGAAAAAAGCTTTAAGATAGGTGCGGATACATGCTTGTCCGTACCTTCTTAAAGCTTTCCTAAGTTTTAATACGGTCCACTGTGTCCTAGGCATTGACAAGTGACTCTGATGTTTGAGACCTGAACATGGTCATTATTATGTTGATGATTGATTTTGTTTGAAAGCATCACAACATCACTTTCAAATATGTGTTTTGTTTGATTTGATTTCACATACAATATCATTGATTGTTTGCAATGTGTCTGAATCATTGCATTTGTATTTCTATTTGCTTCTGTAATTTTGGCTTTCTCCAATGTATTGTTTGTAAGAATTTGTACAAAACCCCTGCTGACAAAGTCATTTGGAATTCCTTGTAATTGTATCATATGTTGTTTATTCAGGGCTGGTGTAATCTTTTGAACCACATATTGTATTTTTCTCATTAAGGCAGAGCTGACATACATTTGTGATGTTCTGTAATGAATTCAATGATTCTGTGGTTGTTCTTGAAAAACATCACTTTAATAACTTGTACCTAAGTGCATACCTGATTGTTAGTTTACACCATACAGATTCAGATCTAAGCGCAAATATGAACACAGTGTACATGCCGTAGATGCACTTGTAAAAGGGGGGCGGGCTGCATGCGATCCAGAACCGCACACAACAGTGCCTTTGAATGGTAACCATAGCGTACAGGCAGCAGCAAAGCTAAATGCAGCTATGTGTCCACATATGTCGGGCAAGAGTAGGGTAGAGCAGAGTAATGCTGACTGTAATGAAGGTTCTGATTATTGCAAACACTTCAATTGAAAACTGAATGTACTAAAACAAAAAATATAAAAGAAAGTAAAAAAATTTTAGCGCTGTATATTTTTTTTAAAACAAACAAACAAAAAATACTCCAGCAATATTTCTAAATATATAAATGCATTTGATGCTTGAATTTCCACCACATGGGTCAAAAAAATATCTGTGAGCATCAGCCCCCAGGACTTACACATGATGGCCCAGATCCTGAATTGGTAATGGCAGGGGACTTACGCACACAGCTACGCTTGTTATGTACAATTGCCGGTGCGCAAAAGGGGCTGACCCCTAATTTACTCATGTAAGGCCACAGACCTAGTCGTAAAAGTTAAGGTAAGAATCTGGACATGTAAATTTTCAGATTAACTACCGAGAGCGGGGAGTGCAGGGGGTGCTATCGTACCTACGGACCCCCGCACGTGCATAGAGCGTGCCGAGGTCTGGATCTTCCCCAATGTGGTGCTGCTGCAAATGTTTTGACGTAAACAGTCCCCAGTTCTTTCTGCATTCAGTTCTGGATAGGGAGTAACTGCTTTGGCATGTACATGTATTGTACATTGATTACCTGCCTCCTCTTCCCTCTCGTAATACAACCTTCAGAGCACACGTGACTGCAGCTCCAGTTGTATTACCATCTGAGTGGGCCATTCTCTTATGTTGTACACATACACACCCAAAAATCACACAGCGATACATTAGTTGGTGCACACTCACGTATATAGGCTATTAGATTGTGTGATAAGCCTATCAGTCTGATAGCAAGGCAATGGCATAACTAATTAGTGCCACAAGAGCGCTTTGATGAAATGCTGGGTTACATTGTGTACAATCCTATATATTCTGTACAGCAGTGTCTTTTTTCCCCAGAAACGGAGACTTGAGAGGTGCTGTCTTTGTTAGGCCTGCTAAAGTCTGTGCCTTGACGTTTAAACATATAGTATAGTTTTTGAAAAAGTTTATATAAAAACACTGCCTGGATAATGGTATTGAGCAGAATGGTGTCCAAAAAGTCTAATCTTAGTTATAATCCAAAGGGGATTGATACTCCAAAAGTGATGCCGTTTCAGAATGGGAAACAAAAAAAAGAGAAAATGCAATAATCTAAGTGTAGTAATAAATTAAAATAATAACACCTTTGTGCACCATATATAGAAATTGTGCTGGTAGTGCAGCAAATGTTCTTCCACCAAACAATGAGTGCAATAATATTAGTAGGCTGCGTACCGGATATAATCTTTATATGAGACCTTGCAAAGTGCTATAGCTGTCTTCCTCATTTACACGTACCATGTAAAAAACAGAGACCAATACCGGAACATAGTGTAGTAATTTTTTAAAAAAACAATCGCTTTATTTTCAAAATGTGTACCACAATGTAAATTAAAATGAGCATTCAAAGCTTATCTGTGCCAATGGGCCTGATCCAGCGTTACGAAAATTCGCACGACGGGCGAATGCGAACGTTCGCTCGAGCGTATCAACATACACGCCCCTAACACTCCCATAGTAAAGTCCCTGCTTACGGCGGCTATACCCTACACTGGGTACGACCGTCGGCCGTACGAAAATTCGCAGAAAATACGCTGAGCGTACGGGCTTAGCACGCCCATACTGTACAATTTAAATGGCTATCCCCGCCTCCCTGTAGTAAAACGGGCGCCCAGCCGACCATCGTAAAGAACGCACGCCCCGCGAGCGAAAAATACGCTCACAATACGCCCGCTATTCGCTCATGACGCTCGGGCGACCGGAAGCTGTCATACTGGGCATGCGCGTTGCGAATTTTTTCGCGAATTTTCGCATACGCTCGTCGTGCGCTCGCTTGCGGTCGTAGCGCTGGATCAGGCCCAATGTCTCTGCTATGGTCCGCGCATCCGCGCCCTCTCTCCCGCAGCCGATCCACTCAGCTGGAGGGGAAGTCCGGGGTGCACGATACCTCGATGCAGGAAGTTCTTTTTAGGCAGACTCTATTCCGTATCTAGTATAGTTTTGATAATAAGAGTGAGAAAGTATATCATATTGATATTTCACAATTTGGGGGGGGGGCATGGAATTTAACAGGCAGAATTGGAAATATAATTGGATAATTCACCTACATATGTCTTGAGTTGTAAATTAGTCAGTCTTACTGTTAGGGAATTTTTCTAGCAATTAACAATTTCTATCGTGTTGGTATTAGTCATTAGATACCATTTTGCGTGGTTTACCATGCGTATAGTTAGGAGCAGATTAACTGCACATGCAAAGTAACTTTTTCCACGCAAATTACGTAGGATTTAGGCACGGAAGTCCATTAGGCCTGGACTTCTGAATCACACTTAGGGACATCCGTACGGAAGGGCGTCATTGTCTTCTGTACGTGTGAAGTTATGTGAAGTTGTGCGGGGGAGGCATTTAAATGAGCCTTTTAGGGCACGGTTAGTCATGTACACACATACGTAAGTAACATTCGCATGTAACTACACACGTACAGTTAAGGGTCCCCTATGGAAGCGTAAGTCACAGACAAACCGTCCATGCAAGTAGAGTGTCACGGGAGTTACCTTGCTATATTCGTGCGTGTATTTGCGTACTTTAGACACACAAATCTCTGAATCCGGTCCTTAATCATTTCAGTACATTGTGCTATATCCCTCACAAGGCTCACCTGGTCTGGGGAAATAGGGCCTGATCCAGAGGTACGACGGTGCCGTCCGACGGGCGAATGCGTACGTTCGCCCGTGCGAATAAACATACACGCCCCTAACACTCCCATTGTAAAGTACCTGCTTACGGCGGCTATACCCTACACTAGGTACTCCCGTCGGCCGTACGAATTTTCGCACATATTACGCAAAGCGTACGGGCTTAGCACGCCCATACTGTACAATTTAAATGGCTATCCCCGCCTCCGTGTAGTAAAACGAGCGCCCAGGCGACCGTCGTACTGAACGCACGCCCCTCGAGCGAACATTTCACACACAATACGACCGCTATACGCTCATGTCGTCCAGCCGACCGGAAGCTGTCATACTAGGCATGCGCAGTGCGAATTTTCGTACGAAAATACGCAAAAAACGGTCGTACGCTCGCTCGAAATCGGCCAATATCGTAGCTCTGGATCAGGCCCATAGTCTCTACAGAGGCATAATCAGAAAAATCACAATAGCATTGATAATGTATAGATAATATACAGAACAGTCATCAGGGAGGATAGAGAATACAGAAGAAAAGGACTTCAGATAACCTATAATATTAATATAATAAACACTTATAACCACTATAGTTCATGGTATTTAATACAGGAAAATAATGGGCATGAACAGAACAAGGACTACTGTGATTTGAGTAGCACATTTCTTCTTTACTTATTACTTCTTTTTTTTTTTTTTTTTTTTTTTTTTTTTTTATTTTTTTAAAAAGTATTTTTTTTTTTATTCTTTATTTATAATTTTGACAAGATTTCCAACAATCAGAAAAATCAAGAAAACAAACAAGAAAACAAACTGAACCGCCAAGGTACATCTCTTTTTAGGAGCATTGGTACACCAGGAGTTGCGTGAGTACCTAAGCATATATCGAACATTCAGAGATAGTAAACTTTGTCCTAGTAATGGAAACTGCTATTAAATGGTTGGGGATAATGAACCAGACAAACAGGGGTAGTAGGGAGGAGGGGAGGAGGGGGGGGAATACTCCGGAGTTAGCCGGAATTCGAGCCAACGGAACCATACGGCTACATATGTGTGATATCGTGTGTGGGCGGGGAGAAGGAGGTCATCCATAGACTCGTACCAATCAATCCTGGCGAACCAGTCTCTCATGGTCGGTGGGGAGGGTGACCTCCAGCGCACGGGGATAACGGCCCTGGCTGCGTTAGTTAAGTGACGCAGCAGTGATTTCTTATATGCAGCCACTGAGGTATCAGAGAGAGATAATAGCCAGAATTCTGGACCTTCTGGAGCTTCCTCTCCCAAAATTTTCTTGGATGTCTCTCTTACCATGTTCCAAAATCTGGTGATAATAGGACACTCCCACCAAATATGCAGGAAGGTACCAACTCCACTTTGGCACCTCCAGCAGTGAGGCGGAAATGTGGGGATCATGTGATGAACAACGGAGGGCACTCTGTACCATCTGGTAAGGACCTTGTACTGTGTCTCCATTGTCTGTATTGATACGGAGCTAGCTCGAATCAAGGTGAACACTTTTGTCCAGTCTGACTCCTCCAGGGGATTGGGCAGCTCCCTATTCCACGTTTCGGTGTAGCGAGGGAGTGAGGGAAAAAGAAGCTCAAGGATTAATTTGTAAATGATGGATATTAAATGGCGCGGTGTTTCTGCTTCTAAACAAAGCGCCTCAAAGGGCCTGGGCTTACGTCTTGTGTCAGCTGTTAAGCTTGACTGAGACAAGAAGCTGTGGAGCCCCAGATACAGCCAGAAATCCCTCTGGGAGAAGGAAAACTGCTGCTGCATCTCCTGGAATGAGAGGAGGCTCCCTCCACGCACCAACTGACCTACCCTCGTACAGTTCAGTCGTGTAAGTCGAGTGATGGTCGTGTCGTCAAGTCCCGGGGGAAACTCCTTGTTATGGATCAATGGGGTAAGTGGGGAATAGCGTGTTGATAGGTTCTTTCTCAGACGTAGGTAATTCCAGCAAGCCAGGGTCGGCTGGATTGTGGGATGTGATAACCGGGGGGCGCTAGCCATCCAGGGCAGTGTCCTGAGAGGGGATGGGGAGAAGTAATTCTCCAGAGTAACCCACTGCTTAGGTGCTCCTGAGCTTGACCACTCAACCACCCTAGTCAGCATTGCAGACCAATAATACCCCTGAACATGAGGAAGTTGGAGGCCTCCCCTCTCTCTGCGGCGGAAGAGAACATCATGTCAAAAGCATGGTCGTCTCCCCTGCCACACAAATTCCCATATTATCCGTTGTAAATTATCCAAGAAGGAGCGGGGAATCGAAATCGGGAGGGTTTGGAAGAGGAACAACGCCCTGGGGAGGATGTTCATTTTGACAATGTTCATTCTGCCTACCCAGGAGAAATTTTTAGGGGACCAGTCAGCGAGATCCTTTGAGATCTTGGTCAGTAGTGGGGGAAAGTTAGCTCTGTACAAGTTAGCGGGGCGCACTGTAAGGTTCACGCCAAGGTATCTAAGGTGGTCAGGATGCCATTTAAAGGGAAAAGTGAGCTGCAGACCCGATTGTGCATTTGCCGGTAAATTTACTCCAAGCGCTATGGACTTGTCCCAATTAATCTTAAAACTGGATAACTGGCCGAAATGATCTAGTTCTGACATTATTATGGGGAGGGAGGTGGTGGGGGATGTGATCGTTACTAGGAGGTCGTCTGCAAACAACGCAAGTTTATACTCGTGACCACCAACTTTAACTCCCTGTATATCAGGCTTATTACGCAGGGTGCAAGCTAACGCTTCCATGCAAAGCACGAACAGTAGGGGGGAGAGGGGGCAGCCCTGGCGTGTACCGTTCGTGATTGAAAAGGTAGGGGACAAACCTCCATTAACCCTAATACGTCCAGAGGGGGAGTGATACAGGGCAGCTATTCTACTAAGACAGGTAGGACCCAGTCCAAGGTGCTCCAGTACCCCCATCATAAAGGCCCAGTCCACGCGGTCAAACGCTTTTTCTGCGTCCTTGGAGAGGAGCAGAGCCTGTAAGTCAGCGCCTGAGATGTGGTGCATCATTGATGATTTTAGTTGTGTTATCCCGCGCTTCCCTGCCAGGGACAAATCCTACTTGGATGACCGTGGGCAGTATGTAGTTAATGCGATTGGCTATTAGTTTTGCGTACAATTTGACGTCCAGGTTTAATAGGGAAATGGGCCTGTAGCTAGAGCACTGGGAGGGATCCTTACCCTCCTTGGGGATGAGGGTCACATGGGCCGATAGGGACTGGGGGGAGAAGTGGCACGAGTCGGAAATTTCATTAAATGCTGTTAAGAGGAAGGGGAGAAGTTTTTGCTTATAGTTTTTATATTAAGAGGCTGTGTAACCGTCAGGGCCAGGGCTTTTACTGTTCGGGGTCTGTTTAATGGCCCGATCGAGTTCCGCGGCCGAAAAGGGGGCGTCCAGGGCATCCCTGGAGGAGGCATCCAGGGTGGGAAAGTCACAGTCGGAAAGGTATTTGGCAATCCTGTCCTTTTTTGCAGTCAGTTCCGTATCGGTAAGGGCTGGGGTGAGGTTATAAAGATTAGAGTAGTAGTCGTGGAAAGATGCTGCAATCTCACTATCGAGGGAAACTTGAGTACCGGCAGCGTTCTTAACATGGGGTATGTAATTTTTGGCCCTCTGTTTTCTAAGGGCCCTAGCCAAGGAGTGGCCCGGTTTGTTTGCCCATTGGAAGTAGTGGGATTTACACTTCTGGATAGTGAATTTAGACTGTGAGCGCAAAAGAGTGTTGAGTTCTTGACGGTGAGTAGTTAAGGCCAATAAGGTGTCAGGATCACCGTCGCGCTTATGGGCCGTTTCTAGTTGGCCAATTTGGAGAAGCAAGGCCGCCCTGCGTCCCTCCCGCAGGCGCTTCAGATAGCTACTAAGCTGAATGCAGTGGCCCCTTAACACGCACTTGTGTGCCTCCCACAGGGTCACCCGTGAAATGTCCTCTGTATCATTTGTGACAAGGTAGGCGTCAATGGCCTTGCCCAGTTCGTCATTGGCGTAGGCATCTTGCAGGAGAAGATCGTTGAAACGCCAAGTCCACTCCCTATTTTGTTCCTTTCTGAGTGCAATCGTGAGGTAGACTGGAGCGTGATCGGACCAGGTAATGTTGCCAATAGTAGTGTCAACAATGTGGTGCAAGCATGCGTGTTTGAGGAAGAAGTAGTCTAGTTGGGAGTATGTGTTGTGAGCGTGAGAGAAGTGTGTGTAGTCACGGTCGGCAGGATGAGTGAGTCTCCAAGTGTCAGTCAGCTGATGCTCATGGAGGGATCGCCTTACCTCTCTGGAGTCTCGGTGAGATATTCCCGGGGCTCCCGAAGAGGAGTCAAGTCTCGGATCAATGGCCCAGTTGAAGTCCCCCCCCAGTATCAGAGTGCCCTCCGCAAGTTCATCTATCCGGTCTAACATCTGTGAAAGAAAGCACGGTTGATTATTATTTGGGCCATAGAGGGTAACAAATGTGTAGACCTGACCAAATACCGTACCCTTAACCAGAAGCCCCCTTCCATCACCCAGCCTAAAAGACTGCTGTCCCGCCAAAGGGATTCTTTTAGAGAAGAGGATGGCCACTCCCCTGGACTTCCCACTAGAGAAATTATTGTAAAATGCGGTAGGGTAATTATGATCATAGAGGCGAGGGGCTCTCTCTTTTAAAAAGTGGGTTTCTTGCACAAAGGCAATGTCAATGGAGTCGAACTTGAGGGTACGGAGTAATGTAACACGTTTTTCTGGTACATTAAGCCCATGGACGTTGAGGGAAAGGAGCCTTAATCTCTCAGACGTAGGGGCCATAATAGAGGTTTCTATAGTAGGAGAGCATCAGGGTCTCAAGGAGCGGGGGCCTGCCGTGGCGGAGAGAATCATCAACCGCTTCGCTTGGTGCGGGAGTGGGGTGATACAAGAGGAAAGAAAAAACAAATATACAGAACACATTTCGGTTACAAATATGGAGATCATTGGGTAGCAAAAACAAAAATAGAGAAACCAGCAGTAGGGAAGGGGTACTGGTTCTAGGGGAGATACCGCACATATCGGCCAGGTTTACCGAGAAACCTGGACAGAGTAGGGGGACTAGGGCGGTATAAGAACTGGGGTACTAGCGAAACCATCGCAAATGGGTGAAACAATATTGGAAGACAAATTTCTAGTGGGACCCACTGGGCTAAAATCAATAAGGCCGTATAATAACAATCGGTAACTTAGCTGAACTCGGGTAACGAAGGGAGTATAGGAGATAGCTTTTAATTAGTTACTAAACTAGGGGAGGGTGATAGCAACATTACTCTAGGGACCTCCTAATCAGGGGGGGCAAGCGGCATGTTACCAGATTGTCCATCAGCTAGACACAGAGTCATAATTGTAGAAGGTGACCGTATCCATGCCGGGAAGGTGCCTTCAAGGAGGTGTCTGTGGGCGGTTAGTGCGGACAGGAGTTGCTTGCTTTCTGCCGCGTCGAACCAGTTGCCATTCAGTAGGGTGAGAAAACTGGTCCGGCACCAAGGCTCTGTGTTGTAGCTTCCATTCAGAGAGATCCGGTTGCGGAATCCCCACTGTGTCGCAGAAAGTGGATAAGTCCTAGGGACTCCGAAGGGTAAGCAATTTCCCTTCGTGTGTAACCTGGATTTGCAATGGGAATCCCCACCGGAAACGGATCCCCTTATTCTTGAGGAGATCAGTAAGGGGTTTAAGAGAGCGACGTTGTTGAAGCGTACTCCAAGACAAGTCTTGGAATATCTGAACCCTGTGGCCATTCAAGTCCAGATCATCTCGGAATCTATTTTTTTGTAATATCTCCTCCTTGATCTTATAATGATGTAGGCAGCAGATGACGTCTCTGGGGCTGTCAGTGGGGGCCCCCCGGGGCCGTAGGGCCCTGTGTGCCCTGTCAAATTCAATCTGACGGTCAGGACCTGCACCAGTTGCCTCATTGAAATCTTGGTGAGCGCGTCAATCAGTCCTTGCGGGGGTATATCCTCGGGGATGCCTTTCACCCTAAGATTATTGCGCCGGCCCCGGTTGTCGAGATCATCCAGGCGGCGTTGTAAGTCCCGAATTGCCGCTGCTTGTCTTTCTACCGTGTCTCGAACATTAGTGAGTTGCTGAAATTGATCCTCTTGGGTGGTTTCTACCACGTTAACTCGAGTGGAGATTTGGGTAATGTCGGTTTGCATGACAGACACCTGAGTGTCAAGGCGCTCCTGAAGCCGGTGCTCCAGATCCAGGAGGTCCTGTTTAGTCGGCAGTGAGTTTAATGTGTCCAAGCGCCAAAGTATCTCCCCATAGGCATCAGTTGGGACTGGTGTGGGGTCCGGGACACCTGTAGGTCGAGACGGTCCGGACATTGCGGGTGTTGTTGGTTCAGAAGATGAGAGACTAGAATCCGACGGAGTAGGAGATGCTGGGTTAAGGAACAGGAACAGGTCTGACTGGCGTGATGGTTCAAGAGGTCTTCTAGTGCTTCTGCGTGTGGCACCTCTTTTGCCCATTAGCAAAATGAGACGGGGAGAAAAATAGGTAAGTACCCGAGTGCGGTAGCGGAGGTCCAGTAGGTCCTAATTGATGCGATGGAAGTCGTTTTCCCCCATGGGGGGGTAGGGCAAGGGGGCTAGTTTAGCATCCCATGATGGTAGTCGTAGCTGCACGTAGCGGGCATAAGCTGGTGGTCAAATTCGGCCTTATTGCCCTAGGCTGTTAGGGTATTACAAGGTTGCGATTAAGTCCATAAAGCACTGTGGATGATGAACAGCGTTGAGGTGATATGATTCAGTAGAGACACGGTCGTCTCCTCCGCACGGTGCCGGCTGGATACTGAGATCGGTCAACTAAAGTGTGCTATGCACTTGCTCAATGCAGCATCAGAGATGCAGCCACTAGGGGGCTGATGGCGTGGCTGAGATCCCAGTAAGGCTGTTCAGGGAGTGTACAATAGGTCTTGCAAAGAGCTAACAATTTAGTGAGAATTGCTTTTTGGGCTTAGGCCGCGTTTTGTGGCCTTGATGAGCCCTGGTAGTGCAGTGTTAAGGAATTGCCAAGCTAACTGGGTAATGGAGCAGCGGTGATGAGGGGGAGGGATGATGGCTGGGAGTTCTTGAAGATGGGCATCCAGTTTCCTGAGGTGAGGGAATGCTGTGCTACAAGGTAATGAGTGGGGGGTGCCCAGGTGCAGGAGGAGGTTGCCTGGATGTAAGGCCTGAGCTACTATTTTCAGCCTCCACTACACCAGCCTGGCAAGATGGCGCCAGCCCCTGCAAGTGCGGGACTGCACCCTCGGCGTAACACTGGGGGCGGAGGGGCCAGCGGGTTACTCAGAAGCAGGCAAAGAAAAAGAAATCAAGCCCACAGTGTTGGAGAGGACATCGGGGGTGGAAAGAGCTGCGGGGCACTGTATCCGTTGTCTGCGCACTTATGGCAGTGTGAGAGCCCAATCTGACCTCGCCGCCAGCTCCCACCTTGTGCGGCGCGGTGCTCCCGGCCTCTAAGCAGGCTATGGCCTGATGTGCACTTCCGATGGTTTGTGGGGTCCTGCGTCCTTGATGGCCATGCGGGTACCTCTGATGGCGGGTGCGCTCTGATGTCGGGCGCAGGGCGCTGAACAGAGGCAATCCCCTCCAGGTCCTTCTGCCGGAGTGGTGCCCGGCAGGCGCGGCGCGGCGCACCACGAGGTGTTTGGGCCCTTGTCTGTTCTGCGGGGCGCCGGGTCACAACGGGGAAAATCGACGGCAGGTCCGGTCCGGTCCAGGTGAGTGCCGGCACAGTGGGACGCCTTGTGGAGCAAGCTGTCACCCCTTAGATATATTTTCGGGGTGTTTTGGTAGGGTTTAACGGAGGAGCTCTGCAGCCACGCGTCTGCTTCCCTCGGCCTCCAAACCACGCCCCCACTTATTACTTCTTTGCACAACAACAGGGGCTTGAATGAAAGAAAGGAACTATAGGATTCGCGCTCCCCCTCCTGTGGTCCTGCACCACTAGGGGTGTACACCCTGCAGCACCCCACAATATACCAGTCTAGTGTTTCAGACAAGAAAAATCACAATATGTGGTGCTGGTATCCGCACCGGGATGCACCTATCAGAGTACCTTGTGTCTATTATTGTGTCTCTGAGTCTCAATAAATGATTTGTTGGATCGCTTTACGTCGTTTCCTCAGTGAAGTTGATTCCTTGTATTTCTCCCTGTTTCTTCTTAGCCGTCAATTCTTTCCTTTCTTTCTTTCTTTCTTTCTTTCTTTCTTTCTTTCTTTCTTTCTTTCTTTCTTTCTTTCTTTCTTTCTTTTATATATAGAGCTAATGTTTAGCAGTCAGAACCCAACAAGGTCTAGGAGGCAAATGAAACAATGTAAGAGCACAGTATAAATAACAAGAACCTATCTGTGGTCACTCATGCGGTCGACAAACACGTGAACCAGGTGGCTGTGAGACAGAAAGTGCGCGCATACCACAGACTTTAGCACATGCGATGGAACCTATAACGCAATCCACCTAAGTCCCGTATCCATCCTCCACAAGGGACCTAAGAACGAGAAACATTCATCAGTGATATATATACACATACAATTAAAATACAACTATAGAAAACAAGAGAGATTTAATTCTTCGTTGAGATCCTTAGGAGCAAGGGTCTCAAAGAGATAAATAAGCTGGGCTTCATGTTGTAATAAAGCCTTGTCCCTATCACCCCCTCTTCTCATAGGAGGGATATGAAAAAGAGGGATACATTTAAGTTCCCTCATAGAATAACCACACTCGATATAATGACGAGCTACAGGCTTTTTTAATGGAGGAACAGTGCATGGCTAATTGTTCCTTCAATCTGTGGACTATCTTCCCAATATATACTTTGGGGCAGGGACATTTTATGGCATACACAACGTATCGAGTGTCACAAGTCATGTGATGTTTAATCACATACTTGGTCCCTGTGTTGGGCGCTACATATACGTCTGTAATCAGAAAGGAACAATTAACACATCCCTGACACCTATACACCCCATTCTTTTTATTTAACCAATGTTTATTGACTGTGGGAACAATATCAGTCTGGACTAGTTGACTCCATAAATTAGAACTACGTCTAAAGCTCATGAGTGGTGGATTCTGAGTGAAGGAACCCAATTTATGATCCGTAAAGAGTATATGCCAGTGCTTGAGTAATGCCTCTCTAAGAGCAGAAGACATAGTGTAATGTCGAGCAAAAGACCAGCCGGTCCGTCTTAGCTCGATCATGCACAGTATTGAGTAAATCATCCCAGTCTAGTTGCAGACACTTATCAGTAGCTCTATTAATATCACTATTGCAATATCCCCAGAAGTGAAATCGGTCACCCATCTCGTGAATGGACCGGACAAGAACATCTCTGTTAGAGATAATCATGACTAGTCAAGCCATCTGGGATAATGGGAGACCAGTCTTCAGGGGCTTGGGATGGAAACTACCAGCTTCAAGTAGGGTGTTCCTATCTGTAAGTTTTCAAAATAACGAGGTCAAGAAACCTATAGGAGTCTGCGTGATCAATACATCTTTAAAGCTCAACGAGGTATCACTAGAATTCAAATTGAATCTAATGCTAGTATCCAATGCATTCAGTTTCTCAATAAAGAACTTTAGCTCCACAGTGGAACCCGTCCACAAAAGAAAAGCATTGTCAATAAATCTGGTGTAGAACCCAACATATTTCAAGAACGTAATATCATTTAAAATGAAGTTATATTCATATAAATCCATATAAAGGTTTGCATGTGATGGGGCCATATTAGACCCCATCATGGTCCCGATTAATTGAATATAGAATGCGTTCTCGAATATGAAGTAGTTCCTGGTCAGTAAAACTTTGACGCGTTTTAACCAAAAATCTCCTGCTGGTCCCTCATAACTCTCAGAGGAAATGGCATGTTCAATGGCCTCCAAGCCACTACTATGTACAATATTAGTATATAGGCTGACATCAAGCGTCACCAGTAGTACCCTGCCTGCTAGATGGTTAACAGATCTAAGACAGTGTAAAAAATGGGTAGTATCTTTGATGTAACTCCGGGTGGCCTTAGCCAAGGGCTGCAAAAAAAGTCAACAAACTGGGATAATGGCTGACAAAGTGAACCCCACGAGGAGATGATGGGCCTCCCCGTCGGGTTCACCAAGATTTTATGTATCTTGGGCATAACATAAATAGTAGGTGTAATCAGGAAATCCTGGTGAAGGAATCTCAAAGTCTCTTTATTAATCTGCCCAAGACAACAAGTTTCATCTATCAGGGTGTCAATTTCTGATTTAAAGGAATTGGTAGGATCATAGGTCAAGGCTTTGTGAGTATCAGCAAGTTGTCGCTTGACCTCCACGATGTAATCAGTACGGTTGAGTACAACCACAGCTCCACCTTTGTCCGCTGGTAGAATAGAAATATCTCTGTTGTTCCTGAGTGATTCAACAGCTGCATGTTCATCAATTAAAAGATTAGATATAGCCCTTGGGCCATTTGCTGAAGACATCACATTTAACTAGCCTAATAAACGTGTCTATAGATGGACTAGATACAGGTGGATCAAAACAAGACCGGGGATTAGATTTGCTGGTAGAAGACTCATGCTCAAATGTAGCAGCCGGTTGGTCACAAAATTTTTTTTTTTAAGCTTTAACAGACGCTGGAACTTAAAAAAGTTCCACCTCCAAATCAAACCTGTTAGGTCTATGGATCTGCACAAAAGATAGGCCCTTACTGAGCACTGCCATTTCTGTAGAATTCAAGGCTGTAGATGACAAATTATATGTTACTGCCTTTTCCTGAGGGTTCCTCAAACGTCTGCAAAGCTTAAGCCCACCCCTTTGGTGGCGTTTCTTTTGTGTCTGCCGTGGGTGGTAATGTCCTCGTGGGAAAAAGGCACATTTGTTGGTTTCTGACGAGAGTTGATTTCAGTATCACTCTGTGAGGAGGCAGTATCCAAGGGCCTGATCCTGAATAACACCCGCCGTCGCTCGGACGGCGGGCGTAAGCGTAAGATCGGCTTTGCAGCCGATCTGCGCATGCGCCGGGCAGATGTTGCCCGGCATTGC
>WWET01004878.1:100379-111148 GCA_011038615.1 Limnodynastes dumerilii
TGCTGGCATGATGTGTCCGTGCATTTTTTTTCACTGTGCATGCTCAGAACCGAATAGCACTCAATAGCACCCTATTCAGACCCTAACACAGCTTAAGCTTCATGTGGTGGCTTGTATTCTAAAGGGTCATGGGAAGTAAGACAAGGAGGAGTGTAGTCAATTTACAGTAATAGCGTGCCGAAGTGCACCCATTCTAGATCTGACATAGGCAGATATAAGCATAGTTTACATTAAAACAGAAAAAAGACAAGATTGAACCCTAATAGATAAGGCTCAAAGTGGCTGTTTTGCAGTGCACTACATATATACTTAAATAATAAACTAGAGTTTAGCAATTATACTCCATAAATCATGACAAAAAATGATGGTGCCAAAAGAATTTAAGATTTATTGTTTAAACCAAGTGAAATACTTGGAGAGTAGGTTGCAAAATATTGATTTCATACAGGACAAGTATGTGGGCAAAAAATGCATAATTGCAAGAATAATTAAGCGTTAATTTCTCAATATCACAGTAATAGCTATTGCCATGTAACACACATTAAAGTGACAAACAGTAATGAGTGAGGAAATACTCAGCCAAAGGTAGTTGTAGAAGCTGACAACGGTAATAGTAGTTGATCTGCGCCCAGCCTAAGCTAGTGAAGAGATGAGGATCTGTCCCTGATGCAGTATACTACCAGCCTCACGGCCAGGCTTCACGTTTCCACGCAGTATGCTCTCCCTCCCTGCGCTGATAAGTACAGAGTGTGAGGGTAAGCAGTGTTTCAGCGTCTCCAACAGTATTCCCAGAATTGTCCTGGATGAAATGAACGAGAGCGGGGCACTGGTGCACTCAGTGTTCTCCCGCCGATAGCGTGGCGTCTTCCTCCAACGCGCGTTTCGCAACGTGCTTCAACGGGGAGGAGCTGCATCTGACAGAGGATCAGGCTCAAAAATTTAAAGTGACCGCTGACCAATAGCGATATTGGTGGGCTGATCTCTGCAAGGATTAAGGCACAAGTATAAATGGATTTAATACAACCAAAAGTCTTGCAATTATGCATTTTTTGCCCACATACTTGTCCTGTATGAAATGAATATTTTGCAACCTACTCTCCAAGTATTTCACTTGGTTTAAACAATAAATCTTAAATTCTTTTGGCACCATCATTTTTTGTCATGATTTATGGAGTATAATTGGTAAACTCTAGTTCATTATTTAAGTATATATGTAGTGCACTGCAAAACAGCCACTTTGAGCCTTATCTATTAGGGTTCAATCTTGTCTTTTTTCTGTTATAATTATCTGTGGGCTGTGCAGAGCACCCCCCTAGGTGGGGTTTGCATAACTTAATTAATTATTTGTGTGCGGCATAATCTTGAGTTAGTTTACATTAAAGCATTTGTACCTGTCACACGTCATGACTAAGTCCAGGTGGCTGACACTGCACAACCTATATCTGACACATGCGTTAGCATTTTACATTTTAAAAAGAATACTAAGAAATCACTACTGGAGTATTGCGCTGTTTGTCAAATATGTAAGATATCCAGCAAAAAAATTTAATCATTCTTTTCTATTGTTTTGATGTATTCACATTGCTATTCACTATTCATAACATTTTGTTCCATTACACAATACAATCTAACTACCCTGCATTTGCACAATGTATATGGTCACATAGCTGCATTGATCTGGTTGCTTTGTGCCTCTATACTACTTGTACTTACATTTCCATCCAAAGGTACCGATGCATGCACCATGTTCACAACTGCTGCCCGTATGTATGACATGTATGTTGTATTCAGATTTACATGCACCTATGGATTTGGGCCAATGGGCCGTATGCAGAGCGGTCTTAAAGACCGTGTACATGCAATCTACGTTGCAACAAGTAACGTAGATTACATTACAGAATTACTGCGCATGCGCAGTAGAACATATCGGTAAACTCCAGCCGCATATGCAATGCGGCCGGAGCTCTGCACACGGCCCAATATGTTTATATTTAGTGTAATGGTTGACAATTAAACAGTTATCCTTATGGTCACCAGTGAGGGGCCTGCACCTGGGCCCACCAATTGCTTGGTTGTGAATTGAAGCCTGAGGCATTGTTAGAACTTGCAAATGCTTCTTAGTTCAGAAGATGTTTTGGCAAACCACTGATGTATTGCAATAAAAGGCTACTTTCTCCATAAATAAAAGTAGTGGCAGGAGAAATGTAAGTTTTGGTCATAGTTGGAAAATATTTAATCATGCACCTCATTGTATTCCATCAGGCATTAAACTATATAACTGAAACGCAGATAAACTGCATTTAAATGTGCAATGTGATGGGTGCAATTTAAGTCACATTTTTAGAGTTCGGCTACAAAATATTTGTATTCCTATTCCTTTTGCACATTTTAAAAATGCTCCTAATGAAATTCAGCATCATTTTGCCATGGTGCAGATGTGCTCTTTTGCTTTTTGCGTCTTGTTACGTTCAGTAATATGCCTTTCCCGATATGCTTAGGACAAACTTTCAAGTGGGAGTGCTGGCAGTTAAAAAATAATGACCTTGGTTAGTACTTATATGGAAACTCTTGCCTTAAACCTTCATCATGAGTCCTGCTCTATTTCTATTCTGCTGAATACTAACAAACACAACAAATAACTGTGCAGGTTAGAGTTCATGGTGCTTGTTTATCATTTAGCAAGGACATGTAAAATAAAAATGTTTGAGATTAATCACATCAGTCATATTGCACAAAAATCGCACTAAAGTTTAATGTCATACTACTCTAGCACATGTCCCTTTTCAGTCAAATAATATTACAGTTTTTCACCTAAAATAATGTAGAAATGAATGTATGGCATTCATAGCCTTTAGCTGCTATTGATAGAGGGTATGTGTGTGTGTGTATATATATATATATATATATATATATATATATATATATATGGACTCCTTCACCTGCGTTTTCTATGTAAGAACGTTCTTTTTTATACACTTGGATTTACAGGAGATGTATGTTTGCTCTTCAAGACTGCGTTATTTACCCCTCCTGGTCCACAGCTGCTGTTTATTGTTGGCCTGTCGTGCCACATTATAGAGACTTTACATAGACTGCCTTTGAAGACTTTTTTTCCTTTTTTTCCCCCTTACCATCTGGGATTTTTTTCTGGGATTGTTTTTTCTGTGTTTACCCCCTTTAATTGACTTTTTGCTTGTCTGTTACATTAGGGAATTCTATTGGGATATCTGGATTATCATGGATTAAAACCCTTATTTGCTACCTCTGTTTATTGTATTGTTTACTGCATTTTTTCTCAGTTATTACTATCAGTGCTGGCTACAGGCCCACTCTGTGGACCTTTTCTTCTATATACCCTTGTTAGCTGTGCACTACCATTGTCTTTATTGTCTCTGAGTGCAGATCCTCTGCTGTTCTAGAAGTTTGTATATATATGTATATATATATATATATATATTTATATGCCATTCTGCTTCTCATTGCTATACGCATGCGCAGTATCGTCCACACCGGTCCCCATTTCCTTTCACTCTCTCTCTTTACTCTTATCGGCTGTGCTCTGTCTTCCTTAAGCAGGCTCAAACTCCACCCCCACCCCTTGCTAAGCCAAGCCTCCAGTTCAAACCCCTTCTAGCCCTGACACTGAAAGTCAGTGTCAGCTGGGACATCCTGCAGTGTGACGCCGGTACGACCTCTGGTCACAACAGCAGCACATACACACAGTGCCGTGGAGCACAGCACCAGGAGGAAGGAGAAATAAGGAAAAGGTAAGTAACATATATAACAGCTGGAGAAACATGAATGGGGAATACTGGGGAGGCTCAAGATACATGATGGAGGACTGTGATGATGGACAACCTGTGTGTCTCTCCCCTCGCAGGATAAAACAAGGGGGTGAATGAGATAACAGTTTTATTAGACACACATAAAAGGAACATATATATATCTAAAATGAATAGATAAAAAAAATTAGAAGTTCATACCAGGATCCATATTCATAATGGAAGAAGCACATTGATTGTTAGACTTTATTTTAATATTTGCTTTTTATATATTTTTATATCCATGATAAAGATCAGGGTCTCAGTGGTGCACCCAGGGGAGGTTTCTGGTTGCCCAGAAATCCCCAGGTTGAAAAAAAAAATAGAAAAATGAAAAAAAAAACACGGATTTTTTTCTATAAAAGGGGGCGTGGCTTTGCAGGTGCCGTGAAAGGGGCGGGGCCTAGTGGCCATGTGAGGCAGACTTACATGGAGCATGATGGTCCTAGCCTGCGCTGCAACAGGAAAACAGGTGGGGATGGTGAATAGGTCACAACAAATTCAACAGTGCTTATGCACTGGCAAACTCTGGTACATTGTGTAATGTGCTCAACTAATGCATTGTATACTGCTATTGCTATTAGATCTTTTCCTGTAATATAAAACTACTATTTTAATGTGTAAAAGAAGTAAATTATAAATTACTTAAAAAATATCAAAAACTTGTTACAGACAATAACTGCAATTCCTTAATATAGATTTATTTTATTTGTATTAATTTTAAATCTACAGTATAAACTTCCTGCTTTCCCAGAGAACGTTAATGGACGTCTTAGATACTTTGGCAGATAGTATGACCATATTATTAGTATTATCATTTTACATATTTTTTTTTATATCATATTAATTAGCGCTTTACAGTTTTAAACAGTCTAATTCTCTAACACACACACTCACAGTCTAAGTGTAATATTTGCACCGTGCGGTATGACAGTGGTG
Organism: Limnodynastes dumerilii; assembly: GCA_011038615.1. NCBI lineage: Eukaryota > Metazoa > Chordata > Amphibia > Anura > Limnodynastidae > Limnodynastes > Limnodynastes dumerilii. Next base: position 105,140 of record WWET01004878.1, read on the forward strand.
GCAGGGCGGCAGCGGAGCTTGAACGGGACAAAGTTTATTTGTCCCGTTTTCGGGCTCCAAAATGTTGGGAGGTATGCTTATATACCCCACATGTATTACACATATTGGAAACCCCCCTTTCAAAATCCTGCGTTTGCCACTGGGTCTGTACATTAGTGTTGTCAACTCTGCAATACATTATATTCCTTTGGGTTCTATCACAGTCTGTGTTCAGTTCTGCTTTTGGAACTAATAGGAACAGACCATCACAGCATGAAAGAGAATGATCAGTTCATTATATTTAATGATTATAGTGTATAGATATGTATATGGTTTTGCAAAGAAATTTTTTATGTGCAAATCACCAATGGCAAGAGTTGTGCTCTAGGATGCGTGGACACATACATAAATGAGCAGAGCAAGTTCATTAAAATGCAAAATTTAAGTTATGAAATCAAGGCAATATGTAGCATGTATCCCACAATATATTTTATTGTATTAATGCTAGATAAATATGTCTTCAATAAAAGAAAAAGATAGAAAGCTGGAAGCCTAAAACACAATGTGTGTTTGTTGTTACAATAATAAGGAGTCATGGTGGTAATCATTTGAAATTTAATTCAATAAGATTTATACAGAGATTGACTTTTACTGTTTTGATCAAGAAAAGTGGGTAGCTCTATGGCTCTACAGAGAGTGCTGTTTATTTTATCATTATAACATTAATTCAATGAGCTTCATTGTTGTGATTTATTTTCTTTGAGGAAAAAAGACTGGACCAAGGCTGCTTGAAAAAGACTTTGGACCATATCCAGGTACATCCATTTGCCTACTTACGCATGCAGAAAAGCATATATATTTACAGCACATATGGTATAACACATAAACAATTAATATCAGGGGGACAATGATGAATGTAATTGCATGAGAGTCAATTTAAAAACAGCTAAAACCCTAAAATCCTAAAAACAGTAGTTTGAACAACTATATCAAACGTCTAAAAAAGAACCATTAATAATGGAGACAACTAATAGGGCGACACTGCTGAATATTAATATATCCAAGCCTCTTCATGGTAATTCAATAAAAAGAATGAGAAAAAAATACATTATATAAAAAGGGTCCAAAAAAACTAAGTACAGTTCTAAAACCATGGATGAAATAAAAATAAAATTAAAAAAGAGATTCTATACCAACTAGCAGGTGGAGGTTACTCTTAAAATGGAAGTAACCCATAAAATGGAATGAAAGAATGGGATGAACTCTGATGGAGGGTAAAATATAAGATTATAAAGATATCAAGATATATTAAAAAATTATAGATGTGCGGGCTCGGTTCTCAGAGAAGCGAGCCCACCCAAATCTGGGGCCCCGGACGCGCCTCGGATGACGTTACCGAGGTCGTATTTCAAAATCCCGCTTCGGTTCTCGCAGGGTTTTGGCATTCAGCATCAGACGAAGCAGCGCGGAGGAAGAAGCGAGGGACGCAGCAAAGGTAAGTAAGAGGAATACTGGGAATTTTGTATTTTATTGATCTTGCAACAAATTGTACAAACATGAAATCAAAACTGTAGCATTCCATGCATTATTTAAAACAGACACTTCACAGAAGGCAGACATTTATATTTCACAGAAATTAATTATCTGATCTTCACAGATGACAATAAAGCACACAGCTCAACAAACAAAGGCATGGAATATATTTCACACTAAACACACACTACTGAAGAAGAAAAAACTGAACTTTTTAGTTGTATGCAAGCCACTTCACTAAAATTACAAAATCTAAGGGAGTGAAAGAGAAGAGATCAAAGCCAAAAGATGGATAGTCTTTAGACTTTTGCCACCCACTAAGGGGGTTTCAGGTGACGCCAGAGCCTGGCACACCTGAGGGCATCCATCCCCCGTCTCTCCATTTCCCAAATATACCCTACCTCGTGTAGAATGTTACCCACCACCACATCGACCGGGAGGACTTTCTGATGTATGGACACTTGACACCATGCATTCCACGTGTAATATCTAACCACTACACTAACTAAAAGAAGGGTGACCAAATCAAAATTCTTCCACCTCCTGTGTACCCCATAAACCCACTCAGGGTAACTAAGCCCCAAAAGACACAGGAGACCTAAGGTATGCAAAACTGTATCATCAACTTCTATGTTAAATGGACACATAAATATATTAGAGACTGTGCAAAGAAGAGCAACTAAAATGGTCCATGGCCTGTGTAACAAATCATACCAAGAAAGGCTAGAGAAACTAAACATGTATAGCTTGAAGCAGAGAAGGGAGAGGGGGAACATGATAGCAGCTTTCAAATACATCAAGGGTTGTGACCGGCTACAGGATGGTAGCATTTTTCAAAAGAAAGGTGTAATAGAACACGAGGGCATGAATATAAACTGGAGGGTGGTAGATTCAAAGGAAATGTGCGGAAAAATTATTTCACTGAAAGGGTGATAGATAAGTGGATTACTCCCATCTGAGGTGGTTGAGGCCAATACAGTAGAATAGTTTAAACATGCTTGGGATAAATATAAGGATATCCTAAATTGTAAACTAAATTGAGGGTAAATAGGGTCTAGGGTCAGTATAGTTTTGAATAAACAAATGGACAGACTAGATGAGCCATGTGTAATATACAAAAAGGTGTAGGTCCGTGGAATAACGCTATATCATAATGTCAATTAGAGATACAGTTCTCAGTTAAAAGATAGGCAGAGTTACGATGGCTCACAGTTTGTTGTTTTGTTGTGCAGTCCTCTGTTGTAAAATGCAAATTCAGTTTGTTCGATGCCTCTCCAGTTTGTGTTGCTCGGCTTCTATCGTGCCCGCGATCAGCTGTTCTCTCTCTCACAGATCACTAGCTGCATCCTCCTTCCGGCTCCTTTGAGTGGCAGCTCCTACAGTCTCACTACGAGAGTGGGAGGGATGAAGAGAATAGACAAGGCACACGGCCCTAGTGCAACACAATTTTATTGAGGTGTATGTTGGTAAAACAATAGAGTATATACTCACAAAGTTCCACGGACCTACACCTTTTTGTATATCACACGTTGTTTTGTTTAGAAGGGTCAGTGTGCTCCTTCCATTAGGTCTGTGGCAAGCAGCCATACCTTAGAGGCGCTTTTGATATTTGTATTATTTATTTGATTTCATAGATGAGCCATGTGGCTCTTATCTGCTGGCATTTTGTTTCTAGGACACCGAAGCAAGAAATGATCTATTGTCTGCACTTCCCCTGGACATTCACCGGCAATGTGGGCAGCCATGATCACCGACATTCCTGTAATTCAAGTACCCTCTAACATAGAGCCTCCCATGGAAAGAGAGCCAGATGACATCCCTCAGCTTCGGGGGTATCCTCTGATCAGAAACCAGAGCCATACCTTCCGAGCAGACATCATCGGGGCAGTCCCTCAGTGACAGGGGCTCCCAGACATGAGACTGCAAAACTCTTCTCTCCAACTCCCTTCTAGAGGAGCTTTTGACTTCTCCCACCTTCAGGTGCTATCTCATCCCTCCACTCATACAGTCTTTGAGGAAGGGACGTACCCATGTACTAAAATCCTCTACCCACCAAGGAGGAGCCTCCAAGAAGAGGCTTTTCAGGTGAAGTGAAAGAAAGGTGGTCAAAAAGGACACTAGGTTTACCAACCCCAGGCCTCCTTTTCTCCTCGGTCTGTAGGTCACAGTCCTCTTGATAAGGTTTAGCTTATTCCCCCAGAAAATCTGGAAGAAAATTGCATAAACCCTCGCCAATAAAGGTTCTGGCAAAAGGTACACATAGCTAATGTATAAACATATTGGAAGCAGGTAAGTTCTAATTACGTCAACCCTTTCCTGAAGAGACAGCTGCCATCTCTTCCAGCACTCCACCTTAGCAGAAGTTTCTTCCAGCCTTTCCTCCCAATTTAGACGGGCACAATCACCCTGGCCAAATTTAATACCTAGGATTTTAATAACAGGGCTTGTCTGGGGAAATGTGTCCGGGAGGGTAAAACAATAACCCTCCTCCCCCAACCAGAGAACTTCACTCTTCTCCTGATAGACTAATGAGCACAAAGCTTCAGAGTATGTACTGATCACATCAGCCACTCAATCTGCCTCTCCCACATCAGACAAGACGATGGTGACATCATCCACGTAAGCCACTGCTTTTAATGGTTTCTCGGGGCTCAGGTGTACCACCCTCAAAGTGTCACTCTCTCTCCTTTGGATGAAGGGATCAAGAAGGGACTCAGAAGACACCCCTGCCTGACTCCCGAATTGACCTTAAAAACAGGACCTACCCAACCATTAACAAGAGGGAAGCTCTCCGCCATCCTTTATATAACCTCAATCCAATGGACCACTCGCTCTGGAAAACCATACCATCTAAGGAGGGCCCAGATGTACTCGTGATTAACCCGATCAAAAGCCTTAGACTGATCCAGAGCTAGCAAATATTTGCCTAACCTGTCAGCATGACACTGTTCCACTGCCTCCCGGACACCTAGGACAGCACTAAAAGTAACTGCGGTCTTTCACAGTGCAGTGCTGCGAGGGAGACAAAAACAGCTCCTTAACTGTTGCGATGGGGCGCCAGTTCTTAATCCTGGATGGGTCTTTTTCTTTGGATAACAGTATAAGGGCAGACGTCCTCATGGAGGGAGGGAGGAAGCTCTCGCCCAGGCTCTCATTTTACACCTTTGTATGGTGAGGGGCCAGGATGTCAGAAAAGATCTTAATGAACTCGGATGTCAGACCATCCGGTCCTGGCACCCACTTCATAGACAAAGAGTCTATGGCCACCCTGACCTCATCCACCATTATATCATCACCCAAGCCATCTTGTCTCTGATAAGTAGCTTCTTAGAGAGGAGGCTAGAGTAGAAAGATGATGACACCCAGGATTCCCATTCGGGATTCCTGCAGGACTCCCTGCGTTTCATACAACCTCCTTGCATACAACTGCCCTCCTACAGTTCTGAAAGGGATCAGGCGATTGGTATTTACCATAATCCCGCTGCAAAACCAAAGAGGCATAACGGTTATACTGACACTCTCTCATCTGAGCTTAAACCCGGGAGATTTCCCCACCACGTCCCTGCTCAGAGATCAGGAAATCCAGTTTTCTTTTCAAAGACTGGTAAGCATTGTTTCTTTCTCAAGTTTCTAGCAGCTACAAGGCAAAGGAAAAACCTTTGAGTTCTCCTCTTGCATTCTTCCCACCACTCAGACCTACGGGAACTAGCTCCCAAAAGTGACTCTTGGGTTTGAAAGAATTCCCTGTAGGACTATCTTATCTCCTCCTCCTCTAGGAGCTGAGAGTTAAGGCACCACAGACCCCACCCTTTCTGAGGGGTTTCCGAGGCACACAACGTCGGGCAAAGACAAACATGGTCAGAGAACTCTACTGCCATCAGCACAGGTGCAAAGGTTGCAGAATTCTCCTTAACAAAAACCTATCTATCCTAGACCTACGTCCACCACAATAATAGGTGAAACTCGTGAGGTCTGGAGCATGGCAAATGTGCATATCTACCAAACCAGCCTGTCTAACCATGCTAACTAGAAAACTGGTGTCATAGCCAATGGCAGTCTTTGAGTCTCCCCTGTCTTTAGGCCTAGTAACAGTGTTAAAGTCACCTCCAAAAATCTCCTTGGCTGTGAAAAGGGTGTTATCTTCATGAAAATGCATTTATTTATTTTTTTATGAGCCTTAGGTCATGCCCCCTCAGGTTGACATTCATTAACATACATCTACCTACATCTAATTCTATCACCCGTTGGATGGTTACTATGTCGGTAAAAAGGACCGCCAACCCACCGTATGGCTCACCCCTAAGAGACCAATAGGAGGGACCTCGCTTCCAATAATGCTTACATTTGTGAAGGTCAGTGAGTTTCCCTACCCTAGTCTCCTGCAAAAATATAAAATCAACTTCAAGTGAGTTGAAAAAATGATAAGCCATGTAATGAGCACGCTCGGAAAGTACAGATGCCACATTAATGGTAGTCAGTCCCCGGTTAGAAAATGCC